>CM074961.1:15368779-15401098 GCA_037577455.1 Pangasius macronema
GTTCGGCATGTCTGCAGATGATGTCACTGGCGCTATTGTAGTAACCGTTTTGAATTACAAAGTGGAATTTTACATGGCGAACACAGACAAGCAGAGTGATCACAGTGAAATGTCCCAGTGTGGTTAAAGTAAATACAGGCACTCTTGGAACGCCTCTCGACCAATCAAATTAGTGGACTGGATCTAATTGTTGTATACGATCAAACAATATAGATATATTTAAGAAAATACAAAACTACATCATATTTCTACTTTACCAAATGTTCTATTTTGTGCTGCTTTGTGTGTTTCTTGCTGCTAAGTAACCCACATATTTACTGATGTGTAGGTGCTAAAATCTTTGCATTTTGTGTTGCATGATGGTGTTTGTTTGTTTGTTTGTTTTGGCAAATTTCTCTTAAATCTTACAAATTTCTTTCTCATTCCATTCCTGTTTTCTGCATTGTGGACATTTTAGCACCCGACTCCAGATTCATAACTTAAGGTTGTTGGCTATTGTTCCTGGCTAAATGTCAATGAATTAGTATGATGCAATATCGCTCTAAAGCTTTCCAAAGGAAAGAACCTGACATTCTCAAGTGACTTTGCATTATATATCGTTAAACTGATTTACAATGCAGTGAATGTTGCAGAACAAGTAATATTTATCTATAAATCATTTAGAGTACAGTTTCACTTTTACAGTCGAGCAGCTAGCCATTTCTACAACTGTTTCTCTGATTTGCAAGGCACAGATAGCTGGATGAACCTGTGGAGAAGAGAAGAAGAGTTATTAAGTGACTGAGATTGTCTATTTGACTTGTTTTCTCCTCAACTGATGTGTGATATATGTTAAAATAGGGAAGCTTATGCTGAAATGTCCAGCTATATTTCGGAGGAAGAACTTATTAACCAAACTTTTTGCTCATTGCAACATGGCACTGGTTGCTTAGCGCAGTTAGCAGAATGTAATGTTGTCATTGCTAGCTTCTAACCTTAGCTAATATTTTTAGTCACAACTGAAAAAGACATATAGCTATATACAATTATATAGATGATATTAATGAAATGTAAATTGTACCAGAAATCTTCAAATATCCAGCTAACTAACATAAAAATGTAGCATTTTTTTTACATGGTTTATATTACAAGTAATGTACTACTACTAGATAACTACCTAGCAGCTAGAGACTAGGTAGTTAGCCACTTTGGAAACAAATCAAGCCTAATATCTAAGACCTAAGATCAGTGTTTGTGTTTTTCCTCTTCTCTCTTTTTCTTCCCTCATTTGCCAGTTTATTTTCATCATATGCACATCATAATAATCTTCCCGTGCCACATCTCTAACTTGGGTACATTTCATGTTGCAGCCCTTCTTTCATTCAAACCACAAGGGGGCCTCCCAAACGGACTCACTGCACTCTTTCAGAGAGAGAAAAAAAGCAGGATGTGTCCCATAAGATGTGGAAAATGTTCTGGGAAAGCCCTGGAAACTTCTATAAAGAAAGATGACTAAAAATAAAAGGAATAACCCCAGCACTATAGACTGTGCCACTCTCCTAACCTGAACAGCCTGTTAATGTGACACGTTATGTTCCTGTAGAACCCTGCTGGTCAGGTGACCCTCGAGGGATTCTTGGTCATCTCTTGGGGCATGAAGAGACCAATCCGCCTCAAAATCCAAGATGAGAAACAGATGGCGGCGTGGAACCACTCCAAGTCTGAGGAATATTCTCCTGACCCCATCAGCCCACTTGGAAATAAGAGGTTACTGGAATAGAATTATACTAGACTTTCTCTAAATACAGAAAATTTAACTTATGCAACCATTTTTAACTTATCTTTGATCACTAAGATGAAAGCTTTTGAATGTTTGCGTGTTTTGTTTAGGGGTATGACCCGATGGGGAGAATTTGACAATCTCAATCACATTGATGAACTAGAAGAACCCATTCAAGATGGTTCAGAGACACTCGACAGTTGTGCTACAGGTTAAATCCCATTTTCATGTTCATTTTAATGTTCACACATTTATTCCAGACACACTATGTTGCTGTGCTATACTCTTAGTTTTTAATGTTTAAAAGTATTTTTAGATCTATGGTAAAATAATCTGTACTACTACTAATAATAATAATAATAATTTTTGGTTAGCATGTTTGCCTGGCACCTCCAGGGTTGGAGGTTAGAATCTCATCTCCACCCGGTGTGTGTGGGGTTTGCATGTTCTCCTTGTGCTTCAGGGGTTTTCTCCAGGTTCTCTAGTTTCTTCCCCCAGTCCTAAGACATAAGTTGTTGGCTAACTGGCATTTCCAAATTTTCTCTGTTTGTGTGTGAGTGTGTGTGTGATTGCGCCTTGCGAAGGGTTGGCACTCCATCCATCCCCCACCTTGTTCCCCAAGTTCCCCGGGATAGGCTCCCTGTGAGTCCCTTTAGGATAAGCGGTATGGAAAATGGATGGATTTTGCCATGTAGTGGACCTGACTAGTGTCTCAGACTTCCATTAAATTTTTTGAGTTTTTGAAAAGCTGCACCCACAATCTAAACAATGCTGCTTACTCCCACCTAACTCACAATCAGTGATCACAATCAATCAGTGTGGGTGGTGTTTTTTTTTTTGTTTGGTTGGTTGTTTTTTGCCATGCACTTACCTCGATCTTGTTGAAAGCAAATAGTTGGAATTAAATCTAATCAATTTCTACAAACTTTGGTTATGGCAAACATAGAGGAACTGAAATGTACAGAATTATTTCTTTCATAAGATGTGTTGCAAAGATTAGGAGAGGGAAAAGGGGGATTACATGGTGGATAATGGTTGTACCAGGTGATGATAAAAAAAAGTTAATTGCAGATACTGCAATTAAATATGCACGCACCATGGTAA
The DNA here is from genome assembly GCA_037577455.1 of Pangasius macronema. Lineage (NCBI taxonomy): Eukaryota > Metazoa > Chordata > Actinopteri > Siluriformes > Pangasiidae > Pangasius > Pangasius macronema. The sequence goes on from CM074961.1 coordinate 15,371,643, forward strand.
ACTCATTTCGCATGCGAAGACTGAAAAAAATCTCCCTTTTCCAGTGCCGAAATCTTTGGGCTAGTTTCAGGTTATTTTGTGCCATTTTTGAGATGTACTTTGGCTGGAAATTCTGACGAGACCTGGCAACCTGGCTTAAGTAGTAGTAAATAATAAGCATCTAGTTAATAACATCTTAGATACAGCAGCAAAAAGTAAAAACGCAGGAAATTAAATCAGCTTGAAACAATGGATAAAAGTCTTATTTTAGGTACTAAATATATATTTATTAGGTAAATATGTGGAGGAAATACATTGGCCAATCAAGGATGTTTGCACTAAATGGCTGCTCACATATTTGTCAAGTAAAAATGGCAAACAGCAGGCAGGAAAGAATATCAGGGTTTCCTTTTTCAAGTAATATTAACACTTACAAGAGTGATATTTTTTTTCAAGTGAAGAAAACTAAAATTAATTATACAAATATTAAGGTTATCAAGGACAAGCATGAAAACAACTCCAGCGCTGAAATATTGAATAGGCCTACGTTGTTCTATTGGCAGAGAGAAGTACATCATTAAAATCAAATGAAAAAATATTCAACTTGGTTACATGCTGTTGCTTTGATGCAACTCTGATACGATCGATAGGTTACAGGCACAAGCCTTAGAGTCCCTGTGCTGCACTATGTAAACATCTGCCCATGGATTGCAAGGCATGTCAGTGTTTTTATGCAGTTGCTATTATAGAAGCAGATGAGTCTAAAATTACAAACTCTTCCTCTAAAATAATGTTGTAGCCTATTAATCATAACCAGCTAAATAGAATTGAGTGAAATGGCCTATGATGCTGTACAAAGAATTGAATGGTAAATTCTTTTATGTTCTGCATTTGCAGAAAAGTGCCTTGGAGTCATTTATGAAATTCAGGTGAAATGCTGTGAGTATGATTGACATTCAATTTTCCTCTTCAAATCTAGACTACAGGCAGTATGAGAGCCAGACGCTGAGGGTGGGCCGACACGAACCCGTCACAGAGAGCTCCATCCTGTTCCGCACCATGAGTGACGCCTCTCTGGTGAAGAAGAGAGTGAAGACCAAGGGCGCAGAGGAGAGGCGGAGTAACAGAAAGCATCGCTTCTCTATTAACGGCCATTTCTATAACTATAAGGTCCGAGAATAATGCTGGAAAAAATGAGAGTTTGGTGTTTGGCCCCCTAGTGGCATGTCATCTAAAATCTGAAAAATCTGCCAGCAGCATGTTGTACAAGAGTGTTTTCTCCAGTGCTGATTGTGTACTCACTCTCCAGTGCTCATTTTAGCATTTCTTTGATCTAACACATGAGAACACAATGCAATTTTACATCCATAAAATGCAGGGTAATTCATTTAGTCTGGAAAAATACTCAGTTGCACAAATTCAATAAGAATGCACAAATTCTAGAGACGGAAAGGAGGATTAAACCTCTGAGTCAAACTTTAAATACCTTTTCAGACATCAATATTTACCCCATCCTATGGGACAGCCACAATCGTCTGCATAAACAGCACAATGAGGACACAAGAGGTCATCTGGCAGCTCCTACATAAATTTAAGGTAACTTGCCTTATGAAAGCTGTATCTTGGAATGTGTACGTCCTATTTTATTAATTCTCTCATTTAATGTAGTTGATGAGAATTCATTTGTACGAGATGAAATAATGCGGACACGCAGTCCTGTTTATTATTGCAGATAGAAAATGATCCCAGTGAATTTGCCTTGTATTGCATTCATCAAAGTGGAGGTATGTGTGCTTTAAAGTGTCTTTGTAGTAGATTCGAAAGCGATTTCTGGTGCATCATGCACTTGCCTATGATACATGTCTTGCATGAAATGCCTACATTGAAAACTCACGTTATTTATTTTGTTTTTTTTATTTTATGAAATTAGTGTGTTATAATGCAAGCAGTTGAGGATGATGGGTCTTGCCCCTGTGTAGTCCTGGGACTCAAATTAGTATACATTAGCCTCTGTTTTAAGAATACTTCCACTGCATCAGTATTTTTTGGGCATCTGATTTGCAGTAGTCCAGCAGACAGGCAGTCCATATTCTGTGCACTTTCGTGTGGGCAGAACTGAGGTTTAGTGGTAAAGGGAGCAAGTTTTTATTTGTTATTCAGACAAGCTCGAGGCTACACTTTGTTTTAGCAGCTGCTTTCCCAGAGGATTATCAGTGATGTTGAGTTGCTATTCAATGGCTTTACCCTTTGTAAATAGCTACTGTTTGCTGATCTAACTTGAGAGTGGATGGCTGTAGAACCCCTAGGTGACATGCTGGTTATTTTTTTAACAAGGTGTGGGCATGAATTAATATATTGAGGCCATGGGTTATGCTACTTGTGGCCACTGGTTAATTTCTCATGGCCACAAATCAATATATAAGACCATGAGTTAAGTTTCTTAAGATCTATTTCATGGCTACAGAATAATTTACTTAATTGTGTAGAACTGTTGTATTTTAAAAGGTGTAAGGTAGAGAAATCAATGCAATTACACCACTGTGGCCACAGGAACCTAAGCAAGATGATAATTCTCTCACTCACTTTCAGTAATCGCTTTATCCTGGTCAGGGGTCATTGTGGATCCCGGAACACTGGGCATGAGACGGAAATATACCCTGGATGAGCCGGGAATATACCCAGACCATCTCAGCGCATAAGCTTGGAGATGATTAAAGTGAATTTTGCATTGGTGTAAGTTTGGTGTCTCATGGCCAGCACGTTCTTGGCCAAGAGATATTTAATATTAACTTGTGGCCTCAGTGTATTAATTTGTAGCCACGCCATACCCACCATGTTACCTCCATATGCCTGAATGTCATTGCTTCTTCTTTATCACACAAACCAGAGTTTCCTCACCGTTCTGCTTATGTAGGTTTGGAGGAACTTAGTAATGGTTAGCAGATGTCTAAGGCTCTTATCTTACAGCCACATACTTCCTGATACTTCCGGAGTTGTTCTTAAGTATGTGACTGATTAGAAGAACAGCTTTGTATTAGCATAGTTTTCTGATGAATTAAGGGAAAGTCAAATGAGCTTCACCTCAACTTTCGTGTGGTTCTTTCATAAATAAATAATTGTCAGGGCAAGTAAATGATGTGCCGAGACTTATATGGAAGGATATTTATTATTGGAGCAGTATTGACCCAGTATCCGAAATAAGTGGGCTAAACAGAAACACACCAAATTCAACACGACATGCCTACTACTGGGAAAAAAGAAAAAAAAAAACAGGCCAGTGTTCTTTTTGCAGAGCAGTCAGTTAGAACCAAATTTCATGTAATATAACAGCTTCTTTTCAGCCTGTATATCATCTGTGTGCCACTATATCTTCATGGAACATTAACACACCTGTATAAAAGACTGTTTCACATTTCCCCCCCAAAAAAGTTCATCATTTGAAAAGAAATAATGAAAAATCTATTCAGTGTTAGCTTATGTTGCATGCTGCTTCAGTCTTTGTTAACATTTTATTCATTCCTAAATTAAAAACGACTAGCTTGACTTACTCTGGGGCATAAATGAGGCAAGCTTACAAAAGTCAACAAACTGAATGCAAACATCTCCATTTCAAAGAAAGGAAAAAGCTGGGCAGCTCAGACCTTCCACTTTGGGAACGTTTTCTTCAAGGGCCATCTGAGGACATCATGAGAATCTTTCTCATGGACACTGATGAGCAGGAAGTTAGCATGGACGTAAGTGGACTTCTCACCTGTCCACTGTTGTAAGCCATGCACCCAGCTATTATACTCAAACTAACCATTACCACTGCTTTTTTCAGGTAGCACAGTATGTGAATTTAGAGCTGCCCATTCTCCAACGAGTTCTGCGGAAGCTACACGAGGAGGAGAACAAAGAGATACAGCGTGTCGTCAACAAGTAAGTCGCACCGGAATAGATGTTTCGAACGTAGCTTTGAGGTTATGCATGAAATTTATGCAGATCAAACATGGATAAAGGGTGAATTAAAACTGCATTGGACAGTACACTCTCTTATACCTTTAATATGCGTCTTTCAACAGAGAAAGTAAATGTAGTGTACCTGTCAAAACTTATTTAAGGTACCACTGTGGTAAACTTTTTAAATAATTGTGGTCCTTATGTAAGGAATAAAACACAATATAGCGTTGTGTTATAGGAAAATAATCAAAGTGATGCAAAGTTTATTACTTTCTTATAATAGCACATCTGAAAGAGTTTTATTCCTCTTATACCACAGCAGCTTGCCAATGATTATGATTTCTAATACATACGTGAATGACACAATGACAAATGAATGACTCACTTTTTAACCATTTATAGTTACATTTTATGTTGCAGAACATCCTCTTTCACAGAGAAAAAAGGGACTGGTGATGAAGATGTATAGACTGTCTAATTTCTCTCTATAGAGGTTTAAAAAGAAGACAAAAAAATATCTTTTATGTTACAGAGAAAGACTTTCCAATGACGGTTCACCATAGCAATGATCATTCGTCTTCTTTATCAAATAACAACATGTTTATTATTAGGCTTAGATTATGTGGTATGTCTGCCATACAAGTCTGTGAGTTGTTGCTATAGAAACCATGATGTTTTAGAAAGAGTTCATTAATATAAACGTGAGATTTGACTTACAGTATATTCTGCATACACAAAATATATCATTTTAATGATATGACATGGTGAATTCATGATGATGAACAAGTTATTAATCAGATATTTTCTCTGCAGGTACAGGCACGAGCACAGTCTCCTAACACAATGCCTGAACTCAAAGTTGACATCAAAGACAGAGACGACAGTGTGAAAGAAAGAGTCCTAGAAGACTAAAAGACTGGAAGTGTCTTGTTTCCCCATTCAGTTCCACAAGCAGATTTATATATGTTGTATAATAAGTTTTATTATAAAATATAAACGGACTATCTAGCTCTATGTAATTGTACTATATATTTTACTAATGCATCTGTCTTACATCTTGTAATTTAAATTCCCCAGGTTGGATTATAAATATTATTCATAGACATTATTCTAAAGGAGCAGTAACCAGGGGGAAAAAGCGTCAGAGGCTTCTGTAAAAACAGTGTCGTGGCAGTAAATGAACGATGAGGCTCCAGCTGGTGTGCTACCGCAGGGCTTTGGCAGTCGTGGCCTCAGTCTGCTGCTCTGAGTAAATGCTGAACACAGTCATTCCCCCACAGAAGTTCTGTATTATTACCACTATCCAAATCCAACTTTCCAGCTCAATATTATGTATTTATTATCATGCACATTTAGGGTTGTGTGCAAAGGCTTGTATTCCTCCTTGTATTTCTGGTTTAGAAAATAAAGAAGAAATGTACTTCTACAACAACAATGTTATTACATGCTATGAAACCTAACGAATGCACACACACACACACACACAGACACATATACATATACATATATATATAAAATCTTTTAGGATTAATTAGTTAATCCTAAAGGTGTACAAACTTTTGCACGGTTGTGTGGACGCAATAATGGACATGCAATAATGTCATGCCTGTTTATTTCCTACATTGTGTAACATACATTTATTACAGTTTTCTGATCATACAATATATAGCAATCACATTTTCCTAATTTCTAGTATGAAAATAATAAAGCCCTTCCAGAGGGAGCTGTTCTGCATTAACACCTCAGTAAGGCATAAGATATTACAGACAGGTGACAAATTCAAGGAAAAAGCGGTGGTTATATAATGCTGTGGCTATATAAAGGACATTTATTTATTTATTTTGCCGGCACGGCTCCTCCACTTGTCCCCTTAGAGGGAAGACTAACTACAAGTGAATACAACGTTCTTCTGACTGACAGCTGATCAAACATTTCCATCCTGATGAGAGAGAGAGGTCTCTTCCAGCATGACTCCGCCCCCAAACACAGGGTATGAGGGTTCACTGAATGGTCTTATGAGGATGAACACGATGTATATCATATGCTATGGCCTTCTCACTCACCAGATCTCAAGCAATTGAACACCTATGAAAGATTTTGGATTGGCATGTTAGACAGAGCTCTTCATCATCATCATCATCATCATCAAAACAGCATTTGAGGGAATATGTATTGGAACAGTGTTCATCTCTCCGGTTACGGTTTCCAGAGACTGTAGCATTGACGCCAAGAGCATTGAAGCTGTTCTGGCGGCTCGTCATGGCTCAGCATCTTACTGTTGTTTTTTCCTTTAATTTGTCACCTGTGTGTACATCTTTAAACACCGTACAGTTTCCTTCTTGCCAATGAAAAGAGTAATATGCTTTCTTATTTGTTGCAAGACACATTCTTCACCGCATAGGTGTTGTTCCTTGGGTTGAACTGAACCACTGACTTGCACCTGAGAACCTAAAAAGGAAATTATAGAATTGAAAAACAAATTAGTAAAACAATGTAAAGAATGTGAATCATTTCTAGGTTATGAAGTTTGAAAAAAAAAAAAACAGAGGAATAAAGAAATAAAAAGTGCTTAAAAATAAAATAGAAAACAGGCAAATAATAATAGTGAAATAAATAATAGCAGTAAATAAACATTTTAGCCAGAAATACAAAAAAATATATAATAGACAGAAAGAATAAAACAACAATAATAATTGATAATAATAATAATAATATACATAAAATATATCATTTTTAGACTGTGTAAAAAAAGAAGAAAGTACAATCATTAAAATAATATAAAAGTAATTTAAAAGAAGCCTGCCATTAAACAAGGTTTACTAATATAATTCTCTTTCGGCTGCTCCCGTTAGGGCTCGCCACAGCGGATCATTGGTCCGCATATTTGATTTGGCACAGTTTTTATGCCCTTCCTGACGCAACCCTCCCCAATTTTTCCGGGCTTGGGACCGGTGGCTGGGGTTGGTTCCCTGGCCGAGAATCAAACCCGGGCCACAGCAGTGAGAGTGCTGTGGCCTAACCACTAGTCCAACAGAGACCCATTAAATAAGGTTTACTACTAAAGAAATACCTTTTCAGTCATATCACACGAGTCCAGATCTCCAGGCTCAGTTTTTAGGCACTTTGTCCTCCCTATGATTGCGTTCATCTTGTAGTTTATCATGTCAGTGACCTGGAAGGAACAATTAAGGCATGAAAAGGAAAATACGGTGTCCATATTAACAATTACAGAATTGCTGAATCAATGTGCACGTGAACTATTATTATAAATCAAAGAAACAGAAAAGATGCTATACCTTTACGTGTGCAGATGTTACATCTACAAGCTTAAAGTACTTCTTTGCCTTGGATTTCGAGTTAAATTCCTCCAAAGCTTTTCTCGCAGCCTCTTGGACATCTTCCTGTTTGGGGTTGACTACAGACCAACTTCCTAGAGGCTGAACATGATCTAAAAATGGGGACAGGGTTTAAATCTTTTGCCATTTTAATATAATTAACTACCCGGAGTGTCAAAAGTCTAAACCATAAACTTTATTACTTTTATATTTTAGATACTACAAAGTGTACATATGCAAACTGTCATGCCAGTCAAGCATAAAATGACGCCATTCCTGTGTTTTGTGACTTAAATGATAATAATTAAGAATAACCAAAATACTAAGTCTACTCACGTGCAACAATCACGTCCTCCTCCACCGGGTCTTGACTGTGGCTCCAGTGAACTGCCGAGAGGACAGAAAGAAGCAGGATCAGGTACGAATTCATGACTGGAGCTGTGTGCTGCCTGAAGCAAGGAGAAGAAGTGTGTGTGTGTGTGTGTGTGTGTGTGTGTGTGTGTGTGTGTGTGTGTCTGTGAGGAGAGGAAAGTACAAGCGAAATAGTTCCTTCAGCCTGAGAATCTGCTGACAGCTCCACACCCATGCTAAAAGAGTGGGTGGAGTGTGTGAGCTTTATAAGCCTCCTGACTGTGTGTGTGTGTGTGTGTGTGTGTGTGTGTGCTGTGAGTCACCCATCTCTTTGTGTATTTTTGAGTCTCTATAGCTTTGTGTGCACAAATAATGAGTCAGATGTACATATATGTCTGAGAAAACCTGGCTGATGTCACTGTGACTGAATTCTGGGTTTTGGCCAAAAATGTGTTTCCGGCCTATTAAAATACTTTGACATGTTTACTTTAACATAACATAAATACATTTCCACAAAACTTACTTTCTATCCTAATGCCTGAGTGTAAAAATCATGTTGTCTAAGGGACGAGATTAACAAACACAGTGGCAAAGGCGGTCAGTCTACCAAAGTGTCATGTCCTTACACAGTGAATGATTGTCACGATACGATGGGATAGCTACGTGACATAACGAAATGGACATAATCAATTATAATCAATTCAGCTTGTAATCAGATACCGGCTGTCAAAATGTCTGCAATTCTCCTGCACCATCACATCATCATCAAAACAGAGAAGAGCACTTACACACTCTGTAACGATGACAGTGGATAAAGAAAAAATAAGATAAACTTAACTGATTCTTGAAATTCTTGAATTTTGAATTCATATTTAAATGCTCTGAATTTTTAAACACAATTTTCTCCCTTTTCACTAAAACATTCACTAGAACTTTACCTTCGATTGAGATACAATTTTCTTTTCAGGAAAACCTGTATGTTTATCTATGTTTTTACAACATATATAATAATAATAATAATAATAATAATAATAATAATAATAATAATAATATATATAGTCCAGTATTACTCCTAAGTCTAACATTGCATTTTTACTAAGATTCATTTGACTTTTTTATTACTACATATGCCTTTTCCAAACATTTGATGTTACAATTATAATAGTTTTCTTAATGAAAACTTTCTAAAAGTATGTATTTTTTTCCCTTTTAAACAACATGCAACAACATAGAAGAAAGACTTCAATATATATAACATGTAATATTCATACATAGTAATAATTTTCTGGATAATGGCTATCATCTGGAAGCACATGATTATGATGAGAATCTTATAAATGCTGTAAATGTAAATGGAAATACATCCATGTACAAAAAAAAAAACTATAAGCTTGTAGATGTGTTGCTTAGTGGGATTAGCTAATCTACTGATAAACTCAGGTGAAGGATTTGTGAAACCGGTATCTGATTACTGCAACTACAGACAAGCACATACACCTTTAAACCTTCATTCAAAATTCAATGGCTCATCAACATGATCTGCTTATTTTTGATGCTGTTGTTTGTGAGCATATTTAAATGTCAGTCGTTTGACTGTAATTGCCATTCAAACAGTTCACACTGAGGGACAATATGGAAAGTGCTCCATAGTGACACACTTCTAGCAGCACATAAAGGCAGACACAAAACAAGCCAGTGGTCACACAAAGTGTGAACAATGCTGACACACCCCTGATAGACCTTCCCAAATCCCAGCACTCAGTGCTCTATTTACCAGAAATTCACATTTATGAGCCTGCATCCTGTTTCCCACTAGTGCTTTATATGTATGTATATAAAGCGCTCTCTTCCACCCTCAATACCACGACTGAGGTGAGTCCCTTGAGCAAGGCACCGAACCCCCAACTGTGCCGCAGCGGAAAAAAAAGGCTGCCCACTACTCCGGGTGTGTGTGCACTTGGGTGGGTTAAATGCAAATGCATCACCATACTTGGCCACAAGTCACTTCACTTCAATAAAGTTTTTTATGAGTGCTGTATGAAGTCATGTAATGTTGGTGACTGAGACCGCACAGATTCACACAGCCATGGTGTAACGGGCTTAATGCGTCATGCACACTGACGCTACTTGTGCTGCAAACAAAGACATTTTTAACCCTAGCAGACCTACCCTTACATTTATGCTTTATGTTTTTTTCCCTGTGAAACTAGAAATATGAATAGAAATATATACATATTTTGTTGCAGTTAAGACCCCATGGCCATCCATTACTTAACATCTGTAATTATCTAACCTATTAACCATCTTTAAAATCCATCCTGAAAAATGGTCCAGAGAGAGTCTGAACATGTCCAGGCCAGACCTGAAGCTGAAAAAAAGTATTACTGTATGTGGAAAACCCTTCTTAGGAGATTTATATGTTTTCAGATTGCTCTAGGCTAAATCATAAAAAAACTAGCCTGAGAGACAGACTGGTAAAGATGAGCTGTCTGTGTGGATTGTAAAGCTTCGCTTCAAGGCTCTTACACTGAAAAGACTCGATTGTCTGTCAGGTTTGCTTCAGAATGAAATGAACTCTCAAATCCTCCTTTACTCAGTGTCACATCTTCGGTTAGCTTGGTTAACATAAAAGGCTGTTCATCCACCATGATCATCAAAGCAATTCATCAGATCTAATAGATTATATAAAAAAAACCCAGCATAATTATCTGGAGGTACAATTGGAGTAGCTGTTTAGTTATGTGTGGGGGGAAAAAGCAAAATAAAGATACAATAGATACAATTGTGCTCTGTCTCTACTTATTATTAATGAGTTGTTTCACAGAAGCTGAGCCAGCAGATGGCAGCTTACCATTAAGAGATCCACTCCAATTCATTTGGTTCATGCTTTAAGTTGATTGCATCAGGCTTGGACCTCAAGGGTGCCATAAGTAGCTGTATTCAGCGAGGACACTCTTCAGAGAAAAGCAAGGGGTTTGACTTTCTCCTTTGTGCTGTGACCCTGGGTTCAGTCCTGGAGAGCCGCAGCATTCAACTAATTATAACGACCTTCACGGACAAAAGAGAGAAAATATAAAGACACATTAAAGGAAAAACCAACATTAAGTGTAAGGTTTTTGGGCCACCCTGAGTCAGAACTGTTTCAGTGCATCTAGGCACAGATTCTACAAACCCCCCGAGCTGTACTGCAGGCATGAACACCATTCTTCCAGAAGATATTCCCTGTGGGTATTTTGATGATGGTTGCTCCAAAATCTCCCATATTTGTACAGTTAGGTTGAAATCTGGTAACTGTGAAGGCTGTAGCGTATGATTTACATTATTTTCAACCTCATCAAACCATTCTGTGAGCCCTCGTGCCCTGTGAATGGGGACATTGTTATATCTGACCGAGATCAGATGTCTTAATACAGTGACCAGTATGTAGTAACAACTGGACAATTTTGAATTGATATGAAACCCAAAGATTTAAATGAACTGAGGTATCAGTCATAAATTTAATTTGTGAATTCCTAATTTTAAACCAAATATATTTGGAATCATATTTATCCGTAAATCTGATTCTTAGAATAGGCCTTCTCTATGTCATAATCTTTTATGAATTAAGGGTGGGCCTACCCCAGATTCTGAACAAAGTTGGTCACATATTGATCGGAGGCTACTACATTGCATTGTATCGTTTCGTATCTTATCGTATTGTCATGTCGCAGATTCAGTGGAATCGTTAAATATCAAATCGTTGCCTTAAGAACAGAAGTCATATCATATTGTAGCAGATTCAATGGTATCATCAAATATCGAATAGTTGCGTTAAGAAACTAAATTGTATTGTATCATGTTGAAGTCTGATGTTTAGACCACTACCAGTAAGTGTACTCAGTAGTTAAAAACCCCAACAACCTTTGTATTTGACACATTTGTACCCAGATGTCTATAGTCAGTAACTGTACACCTACAAAGTGACCTATCTAATAAAATGGCTAAATGGAATTGTACTATATATTATACAATCCCTTATTTACATACAGTGATTGCACTATATACAGCTGTAGTTGCTGATTTATTTTGCTGAGCAACAAGAATTTTATTAACAGTCTTTATTTTCTTTATTATATGCAACTTCCAGACAATGCAAAACCGTGAAACTATCGAACTATAGAATATTACAGAAACCATGAATCCTTTATTCATAACACACTTCCGGGGTTCTTCCGACCAATCAGAGTCTTTGATTCCGACGCCCCGCCCACACGCTTTGCCGGAGAGATGTGAGGCGAACGTGTACTTGCTGTAAACACACATCAGAAGCGAGACGGCAGGAGGAAAGTCGCTGGAGCGGCTAGAATGTTGTGACTCAACGGTATTTCCACAGTTTTTTTTTTTTTTTTTAAATTCAAATGATATTAAAGTACTCTGTGTATTTAAACACTGGTAATATTAAAAGAGCAGGACGCTTCCCGGAGGCTACTGTCGGTGACGTTAGCCGGTTAGCCGCCTCGCTAGCTGGAATAAAACGGCGCTTAGCACCGACCTTGTTAATGCTAAAATAACTGACAGTGATAGTGGCTCGGAATTATTAACATGTAGCATTTCAGTTTTATTATTCTGTTGTTTTAAGAAGACAACGCGTATTTAAAACGGTAGCTGGATGTACATTAAGTGTCTTACATAGCTAGGTAGTGTCAAGGGCTGAATGCATACTACCGTACTACACAGTGTAGTAAAAGAGGACGCATGTGATTCTGTAGCGTACTGTTTAGTGCGCTAGTGTGCAGTTTACTGACCACCTCACAGCTTAAATAGCGTGATTATAGCTTTATGCTTCATTTTAAACACACGTTCAGATTCAAATACGGCTTGTCCTGGCTGCTTATAAATCAAAACCAATTTATTCATTAATTAACATCCATAAAAAATAAATAAAGTCAGAATTATTTGATATGTTGGCAAAGGGAGGTTGCACGTAGTATTAAATGCAAGGGTGCCAATAATTGTGACACACATGCTTTTATTTAAAATATATTTTTGATGTTTTTCCCCCCTCTAGATATCTATCTATCTATCTATCTATCTATCTATCTATCTATTTATTTATTTATTTATTTAAAGCAGTAGATATCTTACAAGGTTCTTACAAGTTGTTTTTATTTCCAATTTGGACCTTTTTCAAAAATTTCCCATTTTTATGTATACGTTTGCATATTTAATAAAACCAAAACTCTACAGAAGTTTATAGAAATAAACATTTATTTCACGGCGAAGATGCTCTTGAGAAAAACATTTACAGAAGGTTGTTTATAAATCCTTTCTTTATTGTTTAATCAAGAATATAACATGCCTTTTTTAAGTATAAAAACTAACGTAAATGCAAAAATAATCATCATTTTGGGAAATTCCTCTATAATATTCATCTAATCAGGGATCGGAATTAAAATGTAATATTTCATGGAGCTCATCTAGGAAGTGGGTTCTGAATATAGAAAAAATGTGGGTTAATTTTTGTCTGCTTGAGAGGGGTTTATAAAGGAAATCAATATAAAGGAAATGTATAAATCATGAAAAATGATTTTTAGGGATATGTGACAGAACATGGAAACGTCAGAACGTCAGCCTTCTTCAAAGTTTCAGGTGAAGCGGTGGTTGCGAGTGGATAATGCCAATGAAATAAACATAAACAGAAGACATGATGTAGATGCAGTTTATCCAAAAATCTGAAAAACGACTGACCAAAATGTAGATCTTCTCTCATAACCTTTTTTACTTAATTTTCCTCAAGGGTGCCAATAGTTCTGGAGTCGGCTGCACTTGCTAAATTAGCAGCTGAGTGTATTTTGAATGCGAGCCAGAGTGTTGCTAAGATGCCAGGATTTCTAGGCTTTTTATTAGTTTACATAAGCCTGTGATGTTGCACGCTGATGACTACATCACTGCACCCTCGCCCCTTTCTGATTCACTGCACACTGGCTGTACACAGCGCATCTCTGCTCATGTGTCCATCTTATAGTCACATCAGTTCCTGTGAATTCAGTAGGCTTAATCAACCCTGAGATTTTCCTTTCTAAACCTCTGCTTCTACCAGGACTGAACATTTCCTTCGCGAACAGAGCTCTGGAGGAAATGGCTGTAGGAAATAATCTCTTTCTCTGGCATGATTCACAGGCTCTTAAGCGCACAGCTGTCGAGCGGGACTCCATCAGTCGTGGGCTGTTGAGTTCTTTCAGTCTGTCAGAACTTGAATGTATTTATAGAGCACAGCATCGCTCGCAGTGAACTGCTCTGACTAGGCTCCATTAGGTCATAATCCCCTTTAGCTTTTCTGTCAATCAGAACCATGCAGATGGATCACTGCCATTCTGATTGACACAACTGCTTAATTCATAAGAAAAGAGGGAAAACTAAAGACATGATTAATGTAGTGAAAAAAAAAGAAGAAAAAAAGCGAGACATGAGCCGTGGATCCGGAGTGTATCTTGGGAATAACAGAAACGAGGAGGGAATACACCCTGGATAGGATGCTTTAAACTTTTTGTGTCTCTTTGTTTCTCGTCAGCAGCGGAAGTGGTGTCTGAGCCCCGGTGTGGCCGAGGCGGATGATGCGGGGTTTGCGCTCCAGGTCGGACTCCATGGCCGTGCCGTTGAACTCGGCCGTGGAGACAGAGAAGGCACAGGCGCTGCTCCAGACGTTCAGCACTGCATCTCTGCTGGCCAGCGCCGGACTCGGAGCCTTCTGCCTCATAGCCGATGCCGTTCTGAGCTCGCCATTTATCCAGCAGCACGCGTGGCTCAGGGCCCTGCTGGACAACTCGGTACATGGCGTGATCGCGCTCTGGTCTTGGGCCATCGTCATTGGCCTGAGGAAGAAGAGCGACTTTTACGAAGTGTTGCTGGCTGGCTTCCTCGCCTCCGCCATCGACCTGGACCACTTCTACATGGCCGGATCACTGTCACTTAAAGTAAGTATTTTAACTCTTCAGAATGATTAATAGGATTTGTCAGTTACTTACATGGTTGTATAAGCAAGCGGCAAGTACAGTTTAAAAATGTGTGTGCTTGTATGCAAGTTACAATCGTCAAATGGTAAAGACTTGGCATAGTGTATTACTTGTTAACATTACTTGCTTTTATTGGTAAAGCAAGTGTTAATATTATTGATTAAACTTTAATATGATTGATTAAACCAGCAAGATGTCTCAGAATTGCATTACCAGGTCACATGGTAAGTGACAGTTATTATGAGGTTATACTGTACATGCTGTAAATGAGTTTGGCTGAAGGTTTCGTGGGGGACGCAGCATGAGTCTGCTTTGTGGGCAGAGTGCTTATTCATTTTTCAATTAGCATGCTGTCACATTGGCCAGCTGCTTCTCTGTTCAAACCGAAGAGAGGTGACACTGTAACTGGCACTTAAATTTTCTTAAAAATTGAAAACGTGTTAATATACAGTATAATGAATGTACTGTCATCTAGCTTTAAAGCCATATAATCACTTTCATGAAGCTGCGAGTCTTTTCAGTTAACAGAAGGAAGGATTTTGAGGTCTGTAACCACATTAGGTTCCACTCCTGTCAGCCAAGAACGCGAGTCTGAGGCTATGGCGGGCACAGGCTCAGTGAAACTGGACAGATGACTGATTTTCTCAGTCTTCACTTGTCCAGTTTGGGTGAGCAGTGCCCAGTGTCGCCTCAGATTCATGTTCTTGACTGACAGGAGTGGAATCTGATGGGATCTTCTGCTGTAGCAGCCCATCCGCCTCGAGATTTGACGTGTTTTGCATTTTGAAATGCTTTTCTGCTCAGCATGGTTGTGAAGAGTGGTCATTTGAGTCGATATTTGCATGAATCAGCAGGTGTACAGGCGTTTCTATTCTTATAAATGCAGCTACATCCTGCCTATTCTTAACACGTCCTGAGTAATATTTGATTTTCACTGAACCGAACCTACCTCAAGGCTGTGTGAGAGATATTTTTGCAGAGGAAAGAGGCAATGCCGTCTGTAATGAAACGGCCCGCTTGGTGACTCGACTTTAACCAAGTCAAGCTGCCCCAGGGTTTCGGGATTTATAGAGTCACTCGGCTCTCGCAGTCTCAGGCTGTTTGTCTCTTTGTTTTTCTCCAGTGTGTGTGATTGTGTATTTTGTGCTGTGTGTGCGTTAGGCAGCTCTGAACCTGCCGCAGCGTCCTCCGCTTCACTGCTCCACGCTGGTCCCGGTGCTCTGCTTCTCACTGCGCCTGCTCATGTGGGCGTGCAGGCTGAAGGACTCGTGGTGTTCGCTGCCCTGGCTGCTCTTCATCTCTCTGGCGTCACACCACATACGGGACGGAGTGCGCCACGGCTTGTGGCTCTGGCCCTTCGCCAACACGCCGCCAATCTCCTACTGGCTGTACGTCACCATCACGGCCACCCTCCCCCACCTCTGTTCTGTGCTCATGTACCTGACCGGTACCAGAGACATGATTTCTACTAAGCACGGCGTGGCCATCGACGTCTGAGCCGACTGCTTAACATACGATGTGCGATACTGTTCTTTCTTCCTCTCCAAGGAAATGTTTGCACTGCAGTTGTGTGACCTGAACTTCTGGAGTTCAGCACCTCACTTACAACTGCAAGTCCTTTTTTGTCCCTTTATGTAATTTAACCAGCTCATCAGGTGTCACTTTGCTATCAGGGTTTACTGACTGCTCTAATTGGAACTGTGTCTTTAAACTATTTATAATCACAAAAGAGACAAAAGCTCTCTTTTTGAAGGAATCTTTGCCAATCTTTGCCATACCAAGTCCACTTGTCTATGATACTTACATCATCATCATCATCATACTTTTTTCTTGCATTGGTTTTAAGTCATTTTCAAGAGTGACCAAGCAGAGGAAGAGAATTTGCTAGATGATGCTCTTTAAAGGTACATTTCAGCCCAAAACTGAAATCTACACAATGTCCATACTCATCCAGGCTGCATTGTGCTAAAACTGGTAGCTCTAAGCTTCCATCATTCGTTAGCAGCTTTAGCCTCTAACCCTAAGCAGAGCTCAAGCAGCAAACATGGGGTTGGACTAGATTTGGCAACATTTTGAGGCTCTTTTAATTGCTGTCCCATGTCCAGGGAAGTACAGAGATGCATCAGGATAGCACAGATTCTGCCATCAGTGATCAAAACCTACAGCCAGCCTGAAAACCTTATGACCCAAATACATGCAAACAAGCTCAGATAATTCAACTTAATCACCGTGAGAGACAAAATTAGCTATGTTTACATACGAACACATGCTTTGTGTAGTAACAGTGTGTAAAGCTTGAGTAAGAAGGGTTGCTTTAGGTGAATCTGAGATGCTTACTGTTCCAAGATAGAAGAGACGTATGAATTATCCACCAGTCTGATCCGAGAATATTAGATACCCTGCAGTCTGAAGGTAACTGGACAGTGCACATCCTCCCACTATTGATCATATATTTATCATAAGAATCAACACATCCAATGTTGTTATTGTGGTCACTTCAAAAGAGAGCTACTACAACAAACACATGCGGATATGTTCGATTAGCTGCCACTACCTGCTGTGAGCTTTTTTTTTAATCCAGTGATCTACTTGTGCTCTTATTGTGTCAGTGTTTGAAATCTTGTTTTCTGAAGATTCTGAAGCTTGTGGCCAGAAAAGTGTTCAGACGTGCTGATTGTGGGTGGAGCATAAACGCATAGCCATGTTTACATAAATGTTTTAAAAAAAAAACAACATAAACCACGATAAAAGCTAGTGAATTACGATGTGATGTGAAAGGCTAGTTTCCGTTTAGCATGATAATGTTTTGTTTTAAATCCAGCGTGCTGTGGCCCAAAGCCGAAACAGCTAAAATCATTCCTGTCCAATTATTTCCAGACGGCATCGTTCATCTCCATGAGTCTGCTGAACTGAAACTGGTCCTCTGGAAGACGCAAATGCGGTTGTTGTACTCTCTTTATGCCATCTGCAAACAAGCGTAGTGTCACGAGCTTTGTATCGCAGATTTCCTCCATTCCCTCGTTATCCCTTTTCAATAATAGTTTGTTAAAATTCATATTTAGTGCGTAATCTGAGACGAGTGAGCAACAGGCAGTGTTAAAGAAAAGAAAAACAAATCAGTGACTCAGATGAGTGAGGGTTCTTTTTTTTCTTTCTGTCTCTAGGACATTGACGATTACTGTAAATAACAGCTAGCTAGTTAGTCCACACTGTTACTTTAGAGGGGAAAAAAATGGAAATGAACAAACTCATCCTTAAAGAGACTTTAATGAACCTCCCCCAAATGTCTGATTCACACTGGAGTTTATGTTAAACTTGTTTTCCTGTTTTCCTCATGTTTGTATCCTTTGACTTTCTTTGCTTTAATCCATGTGAAACGAATCTCTGTCCTCAGCAGTGTAGATCCTGCTGGATAAAAGCAGGGCTGGACATTCCCCGTATCACTGCTGTATTCATCGCAGAAACCCAGGAATCAACATCTAAAGCCATCACTTTCCTTGGATATGGACAGAGATGCGTGTTGTGTCCAGCAGGGGGCGTCAGTGCACTACAGATAGTTTTTACGTCGGCGTGCTGTTATAATGCCACTGGGTAACTGTACAGATGGTTTCATTTTGCACATTTTAATTTATGTATTGTGTTCATGTCTTCTGCCATTTGTTAATAATCTGTTAAGTAACTGTCATAATTTATTATCGGTGAAGATCAAGCGCTCCAGGAGTCATCTTTAACAGCACTCACATGACTGCAGCCTGTCAGGGCCATCATGTCAGGTGAACAGAAAATCACGTGCACTTTGTACGTGTGAAGAGCACTGTGCGCCAGCTTTATTCCAGGATTAAATCTGAGCAACATTCCAGTCAGTGTTCAAAACCGATTCGTCCAAGTCATTCGCTGCATTCGCACAAGGAAGACACTACACGCCTAATAAGCAAACATTCAGCCTGACCTTTCTTTAACCCCGAGTCACTACAGGGGAACAGAAACTTGTGTACTGTGGCCGTCGTCCCAGAACAACAAAAACTATATGTTTATGCAGGAGGAGTGACCCTGCCAATATTTCATGAGGTCAAACACTTAAAATCAGTGTGTTTAAATAGCATTTATTTACCTAGTTTGGTCAAATAGCAACACTGTCTGACTTGTTTGTAAATTAAGTTGATTGTTAGCTAGTGGGTAAACTTTTCCTGGCTGCAGTACAGCGTGAGTGTAATGGCTGAGGTATTTCCTTGTCAGCTGAAGCCTGTCCTCTGGGCTTCGCTCCAAGCAGGTCCAAAGCCTGTCTGACGAAAGACTGAGACAAATGGAGGGATTTTTTATTTATTTATTTATTTATTTATTTTTTGCTCCACTTTTGGATGTGGCATTAGTTGCTAGAGTCTCTAATGAGAGATGCTTAATTCAGGTATGAGACGGCTCAACATACGAAGGATAAAATCACTCGTGGAAACGTCTTTGCATCTTTCTTCCATTTTTTGGGTTAGAGTAGTTAGTCAAGGATCACAAAGTAAGGAATAAACAAATGACTGGGAACTGAAGTTAGTAATTTTCTTATCATGGTGTTTTTTTTTTTTTTTTTTTTTTAAGCCAACAGCAGCTTGCCAGCTCGATCAATTTTGTGTTTATTAAAGTCATATATTTTATCCATTTATAGTTACAATTAATGTTGTGTTAGTTTCGGTTATCTCACATAACAGATTTAAACAGTTGTTCCCATTTTGAAAATGTAAAATTACAGCTTTACCTTTGATACAAAGCGTCGACGCTGGAGACTCCTTCCAAAAAAATGCACAGAGAACATCAACACATCAACAACTACACATTTTTTAAATGTTTTTTTTTTTTTTTTGAAGCTGCTGCCACACATGTCCATGTAAATGATTTGAAATAATGCATTAATATAAGCCTGTGGTTTTCCAAGCAGCTGGAACTGCTGTCAGACCTGCTGTTATAGAAGATGAATCTCCACATTCTGACCTAATCCTGATCCAGCTCTGTGGTGTAAACCATGTTTCATACAGTTCTGCAGTGTTACCTGCAACATTGTGTTGATGATGTGTTAAACAACTCGCACGAGCAATACAGGAGGACCAAACTGTGATAAAATAACTTTTTATTTCACAAGAATATGAACAGAAGAGTAATAAACCAGCTTATATTGTACACAAAAGCAGAATATACCATACATACATTTCTCATGATCTTTATCACCACCCCCGCTTAAGAGTTCATGTCATCACACACACACAAGCAGACCATTACACAAAGCAAAAGCACTGAAGACAGAACATTAGAGCTGACAGCAATAAGGACACTTTCTGTACGGATGGGAACTGAAATGATTGAACACAGCTTACAGTCTTACACAACTTTACTGTATTGAAATGCTGTTTCACGTCAATCGGCATTTTTTTTGTAATTTCTTTATTTTATTTTTTTTTGAAGTTTTAGTTTGGCAGAGCAGCAGCTACCCAAAACCCCAGCATCAGACGCCGAAAGCAGATCTAAAGTCACGCTTAAATCAAGTCAAAACAGGCATGCGGTTTCGGCGTCCTGATCCGTACTTGGACCGCGAGAGATAAGTCACATTCCTGTTGTTCCAGAGAAACAGCTTTGCGCGTGTTCGTGTTGGTGTGTGCCACAAACGTCGCACCATGTCCAATTTCAGCTTGGTGTAGAATGAATTAAGAAAGAGGGTTCAAATATCTTAGGACTGTTCCAAATGTTGAGTCATGGTTAACGTCACACACGTGATATCGAGGACCTCGAGGTGACAGCAGACGAAGTACTAGAGGTTTACCACTGAAGGTTTTTAGGTAAGATGGTTTTATATTATTCTTCTATTCTATTACTAGCATGTTATTTTAATCAGGAGCATTCATGAAGGAATTTTATTTCCTATACGCATTAACATTATTCATACGGGCAGATTGTGCTTCTACTAATGTCTGGCATTCACCCAAAATATAATTGAGCAGACATCACAGTGATTTTTCTTCCGAATATTTCCTCATCCCCTCTGACACACACACACACTCACAAAGGAATTCCCTCCACATTTCTGTAAGCAGAGGTACAAATTTGTAATATGTACAGAAGTGAGGCCTAAAGAAGGCATAAGAAAGTTTACTCCTGAATGGTCCAAAAGCACGGAGCAGTGATGAAGGTTAAAAGCGAATCCTCACTATCGATCTGAGACACACTTGCATATCACAGTAGATTTTACATGCATGAATTTGGCAGATGCTTTTTTTTTTTTTTTTTTTCCCGGAGCAAGTGCACCCCCTCATGATTCACTCTCTCACTGCACTGATCAGATGCTTTGCTGTGTAAGAAATCCTGTGAATTTAAAGCGACATCACTCGCACCGCCTGTGGTTGAGTGTTTGTAGGACAGCCGACTGCAGACAACCGGCTGTGATTACACGCTGAATTAACTCCCGTCAGAACATTATTACACGTGTATCATCACCTTGTTGCTGTTTAATATATCCACCCTCCCACTCGTCCCCTGATTTCTCATTCAGCTCATCTACCTCATATGAAGTGGCGGCTCAGTGGTTAAGGATCAGAATAATAAGAGATCAAATCCCAGGAGTGCTATATCATATCATGCACTGTGATCCTGGCTTCTAAACAAGCTGGGGCATGTGAGAAAGCAGCTCCAGTGTACTGCGTTTGTTAATTTTCTGTAATTACAGCTCTGACAGTAGTGCTGGCTGTACCTCAAATCTCAGGGTTATAGTAACACACTTCCTCTAATACATTATTATTTCTGTAAGGGCTTGTATGGTGGATGCTGCACGTAATCTAAACCTAATAAACAAATAAAAAATGTTATTAAAAGAAATGCATAACTGATGTTAAAGTGAAACATTTATAGTGTCAATGGTTTGAATCGGTCAGTTTTTCGTAACAAGAACGTCTTTAGGACGGAGTGCTTTAAGCTTTACGGTTTCTTGGTAACATTTTGTCTTGTTTTTGTCTTATTAACCTCGAGAGAGAGAGAGAGAGAGAGAGAGAGAGAGAGAGAGAGAGAGAGAGAGAGAGAGAGAGGTTGGCGAGGGAATGCTGTTTATAGCTGTTAAACAGAACTGTTGAACACAAAGTGCTTCTGTTGATGTTTCACAACGTTAAAAATGAACTACAGATTGATAAAATGCATGCCTTGTCATTCTTTAATTATTTAAAAAAATAGAAAAAAAATTGCTGTGGTACAAGAAGAATAAATACTTCGAGGCATGCAGTTATAGGAAAATAATCGACTTTATTATTTTCCCATAACAGCACATCCTGTAGTGTTTTATTTTAAAAAAAAAAACAAAAAAAAAGTTCTTTCTTAGTGTCAGTGTTGCATGTCGGTTTCTTTTGTGGAGGTGAAGAGTTCACAAGCACAAGCTTAAACATAGGAAGCACCTGTGTATTTAGATCTATTCATTTGCCTGAGGCTTTTTATCCAAAGCGACTTACAGCTGAGACAGAAACGAGTGAGTGTATCCTCTCTCTATCCTCAAGGCGGATGTGTCCCTAATGAAGGACTCCGATCGATGCCCAGGTCATGGGATGAAGAGCGTAACAGCGTCGAGGAGAATTAGAGTATTCCTGAACACCTCGGGAACCGAAACGCACTCCTTTCCCAATAGTAGCTAACCACTGAGCCACCGCTGCACCTAGACATATCCGAGGTTTTCTCTGCACCATGGTCTTTAACCGTTCCACGGAAATGTCCAGCAATAACGCAATGATGCCAAGAGAATTCACTAGAGTGCATTCAAAACCGTCCAGGACACTGCGTGTGTGTCGCTTCTAAAGCCTTCCAAAGGGTGATGAGAAATATGATGCCTAAAGCCCTGACAGGAAATAAAACACACACTTTACATAGAAAATATTTCATTTGATACATCACGATATTGAATCTGTACAGAGGAAACGATACTTGTGCTTATTAAGGATACACGGAAAAGAAGCAACACAGAAAGCACACATGCACTGTTTAAGCTTTATGACACTGGGAACGGTAAAAACAAATCCATATATTTGATAGAGATTTTTGTACAATAATATACCCTAACATAAATCTATATTAATAAAACTGTAAAGATAAGCTTTAATACAGAATCAATATCACTGGAATATGCATTAGCTTGAAAAATACATGTCAGGCAGGGAAAGAACCGGTCGGGAACTGCTGTGAAAGTTGTGTCATGGCGGGCGAGTAAAGCCAGCGCGCCCGTGTTAAGGCAAACGAGTCAGGCCAGAGTAGCAGGCACGTGTGTGTGGGTTTTAAATGGAAACAGGAAAAGCACCCTCGCAGAATTTTACACTGCACTAATGGACAAGTGTGTGATGGATATTTAACCATGTTTCTGATATCCAGTAAACAGACTGACCCTGCGTTCACACCCACAGCTCTTGATGTGGTTAAGATGTCACCTGGGTGTTCCTGGTTCTGAGAAGACAATCTGTTATCCGTTTGCACTAATAAACCCGCCTGGTAAAAACCGCCAGATTGCGCCTCGGCTGGTGTGTGTACAGCAGCAGGCAGTGGGATTCTCAGGCATTCAGACCAAATGAAAAGTGTCGTCAAAAGTCAGCAGGAAGTGGGGTTTTCTTTCTCTGGTTATCGAACCCCCTCTCGTCCACCGGGCAACTACGAATAAAAACAACTCGGACACAAATTCTGCTTATCCCATACCACATATCATCTGATATGTCCAGTCCTGTGATGGATTTCTTCTTATTATTGTTATGATTTTTTTTTTTTTTAATTTTTGGACTAAATCCTGTCAAATCAAAAGTGAATGCAGATAGAAACTGAATTTGTGAGGACGGTACACATACAACCAAAGCCAGAGGACTGCTCCACTCAACCTACTGGCACCAATCGTTTGGATTGGTCAGTTGACCATATCAGAGCTCATTTGCATTAATTAGATTAAAGTTAAATGACTAGTCGCTGAGGCTGGAATCATGGTTCCATGTCGTGGAGCTTCAAAAGGAATGATCACTTGTCCCTTTGTCACTCGTTAGTATGAACACAGGGTAGCAACTGAACTGCAATACACTGCAGTTGATTCTGCTGCCTTAGTTCATGCACATTAAACACTAATCAGCGTCCACGCAAACCATCAGCAGACATCCAGCTTAACAGATGAAGTGAATAATGGTTAATAGTGAAATGGATAATGGAGTGAACTTACTGAAATGTACAGAACAGTGCAGTCCACTGACTCACTTCACACTCGATGCTGGTTCTGCTCTGATTGTGGTTATGTCCTGAGTGGGTATGTTAATACAAGGCCAAGTAGTTACGTTCACTTTCTGTTTCAACGCTCAGTGAAAACTCATTTTCACTTTTCCCAAAGCATTTTATAATTGTTGAGGTAAGTAAAAACAATTAACCACATCGGTTCAGAGCGCCAATATTTCGTGTGGTCTGTAGGATGCCAACTTGCTGTCTTACAGGTCTAGAGGATGGTTATTATTGGCCCTGCCTACGACACTTAAAGGAGAGATATATTTTTACTGCTGAAGTCATTATATTTCAAAGGTAACATTGGGTTCAAATCAAGCCCGAGATTATTTGCAGATGCCTCAACCTGTTTTTAAAATGACGAGGCTTTAAAGGCTGAAGAAACGAAGCGATGCAGAAATCTTCATCTCAATGTGAACAGAATACAAGCTCCTCGAAATGCTCAGCTTTCAGTCAACTGGCTGCAAAATGTCTCGTGTCCGCACGTAGCAGCTATGTTCAGGTTCGGGAGCTCTGCCCCTTGCATTGAAATGTAGATAATGCCAACTTTATTCTTAATGCCCAAAACACGGCCCACGACTGGTTAACAGCCATGCTTCTTCTTCTTCTTTTTTTTTTTTTTCTTTTTTTTTTTAAACTTCTTCACAGCGTTCCAAGTGTCACTGCAGCCAAATGGCACGAGTCTGCATGGAAAAGCTGAAGTGACGGATAAGTGCAGACACATTGAGTTTAAAATGTGCTGGTGTTCATGGTCCAAAGCTGGCAAAATTTGCTCTGTCTAACAATGAAAGCCAGTAACTGTTTTCTGTTAAGGTTTGCTACATTGGAAGGGTAGATTTGGAAGCGTTCACAGTTTATGAGACTCAGAACTCCGCTGAAAGGAGCCAATTTCCCAAGCAGTGACAGAAGAAAAGTGAAACTGTGGGTATTGTAGTGTGAGTATTACAGCTGCAGTGGCAGTGGCCATGACTCCCTATGATGAAGCCCTATGAGGGCTGAAAAAGACGAGGCCAACCTGAAAATCTGCAGAAAAAAAATGTAATTAGGAGGGATTCATAATTATTTCAGTGCATGATAGCAATTACAGATGGAAATATTAATTTCTATATGATTAGAAAATTATGCAGACCTTCTGGAGTACATAGAAGCAAATATGGAGCTGCAGCTACAATGCATAGAAAAAGTCTACACACCCCTGTTAAAATGGTAAGTTTTTGCGATGAAAACCATGAAACCAAGATAAATCGTGTCAGAACTTTTCCCACCCTCAATGTGAAATTACAACGTAAGATCATTAAGTGAAAAACATTTTAGGGAAAATTAGAAAACGGATAAAAGTTACAATAACATGGCTGCATAAGTGTGCACACCCTTTTATAATCGGGAATGCGGACGCTATTCAGAATAAACCATAAATCTCATGTTCAAAAGTAATTATCATACAGCTGTCATTAATGAAATTATTCTAATTAACCCCCAATAAATCAGCTGTTTCTGGAGGATTTTCTTGACGTCATCTTGGTTTCATCTGACTGCTGAAGCCATGGTCTGCAAAGAGCTGACAAAGCACGTTCACGCTCTCACTGTCGAAAGGAATCAATCAGGAGAGGGGTATAAAAGAAGGTCCAGTACATTAGATGTGCTATGGAACACTGTGAAGGCCATCATCAACAAGTGGAGCACCACAGTGACTCTACCAAGAGCCTCCAAAATTTACAAAAGGACAAGACAAAAACTTACCAGGGAGGCTGCCAAGAGACCTACAGCAACATTAAAGGAGCTGCAGGAATATCTCCCAAGTACTGATCACTCTACAACATTCTCTCGTATTCTTCTCATGTCTGTGCTAAGGGGTAGGGTGGAAGCCCTTTCTCACAGAAAAACATCCAAGCTCAACTACATCACCCCAAACCATGTGGAAAATTGTGTTATGTTCTGATGAGACCAATTCAAAAGGTATAATAATTCCATAATTCCAAAAGACATGTTTGGTGCAAGAAAAAAAAGCACATCACCAAAAGAAAACCATACCCATGGTGAAGCATGGTGGCGGCAGCATCTTGCTTTGGGCCTGCTTTTCTTCAGCCGGACGTGGGGCTTTAATGAGGGTGGAGGGAATAATGAATAGCTCCAAATACCAGTTAATTCTGACGCACAACCTTAAGGCTTCTGCTAAAACATTTAAGATGCAGAGGAATTTCACCTTTCAGAATGACAACGACCCATAACAACACCTCCAAATCAACAAAGGAATAACTTCACCAAAACAAGTTCAAGGTTTCAGAATAGCCCAGTCAGAGTCCAGATTTAAATACAATCTGAAGAGCCTGTACAAGGAGATGCCCAGCCATTCTGGGTGATCGAATGCTTCTGCAAGGAAGAATGGCAAAATATTGCTAAGTCAAGACATGCCAAACTCTTTCACTCTTCCCGAAAAAGATTGAATGCCATGATCAACTCTAAAGGTGCTTCCACTCAGCATTGGTTTAGGGGTGTGCACACTTATGCAACCAGGTTACTGTACATTTTCTCCCCCCAAAATGATTCTTACTGCTTTTCACTTCAATTTCTAGGTTGCAATTTCGCAATAAAGGTAGAAAAGTTTCTGACATGATTTACCTTGGTTTCTTCACAAAAACCTGCCATTTTAACAGGGGTGTGTTGACGTTTTATAGCTATTGTATGTTCGTAAAATCTACTTATTCGAAGGCTTGTCCTTTACAACACATGAGAAAGCCTCATAAATGCAGAAGTGTGCACACAAACACACACACACACTTACTTTTCTATGTTCTAGTAACATAATGATTACCCTATCATTATCATATAAAAACAAAACAAAATAAAACAAAACCAACCAAAAAAATAAAACCGCTGTTTTTGTGAGGACCAACTGACTGTGAATGTATTTGACACTAGCCTATCATTTTGAAGACTTTTGGTCCCCACAAAAGGCTAAATACATGCCCACACAAAGACACAGACATACAGCGCGCTGTAAACTTTGAGATGAACAGAAGGAGAGCTCATGGAACTCACTTTAGATTAGCAAGGACTTCATCTTCACCATTGAGGTTAGTTCCTGTTTCGTCACGTTGCCCTGCCTCCTGTTCCTCACGCTGCAAAGAAAAAGAAAGAAAAATCGAGTTAGAGGATAGGAAGCTGGATTTCCAACGAATGGCCTGTTTTTTATACGCACAGATTAAAGTAGAGATGAGTGATCGAGCCAGATTGCTAGTGGAAAATATTACAGTGTGTGTGTGTGTGTGTGTGTGTGTGTGTGTGTGTGTATGTGTATATATAATGGACATACAATCTCAGTTTTAAAAGCAATTACAATTCAGTAAGTGATATGTCAAGGTTGTGTGTCTCTCTAAGCATCTTAATTCATAAAAAAAATGTTTGGATAATAATTTTGACAGTTAGTTAGTGGGACAATATGCTGCTTATTTGTTAGGATTTTAGTTGTTCATTAAGAATACAGAAAGTGTACAAGTGTAGTAGCTGAGTAGCTTGTTCTCTAGTTCATAAACCAAACACACTGCAGTGCTGCTTGAGCCTTTTGATAAATTTCCAGAGAAAAAAAACCCAGCACACTTGTTAGTTATCTAACCTAATGGCTAATGTCATGTCTTTCAATAAGCACATTTTTAAAAACCAGAACTGGCCCTAGCAGGAAACAATAGACATTCTAGCTCATTTTCCAACATCTTGAGAGACGTGTGGAAAGATCCCAGTGAAAGCGACTGTAATGACCGTTTGGCTGACCGCTTATATTGATCGAAACTGATCTACACTTCAACTTACGGTTGATGAAAATATAATGAAACAAAAATAATATTGTAAGGATGTTATCAGAACGCTGAAAACCTAGCATAAATTTTACACCACATATTATTCCTTTTTGTGGGGGGCACAGTGGCGCAGCTCCAGAGGCCTCTGGTTCGATCCCGAGATCAGGAGTGTGCAGTCTTCTCCTAGTGTCCATGTGGATTTCCTCAGGGTTCTCCGGTTTCCTCCCACCTCTCGAAAACATGCCGCTAGGTGCGATTGGCTAAATCTAACTTGCCCTTATGTGTGAGTGAGTGTGTGAATGTGTGTACATGGTACTCGAGTCCCATCCTGACCCACTGCGATCCTGAGAAGGATAAATTGCTTACTGAAGATGAATGAATGGATGTTTTTGTTCCGTCATGCTATGTTTTTGTAGCAGAAAGCATTATTAGTGCTGGAACAGATTTGTGCCGGTTAAGAAATATAATAGCATAGTGTTGCTTTTGATGGCACAGACATAACATGTGAGGTGTTACGCAGAACCACTGCTAGCTCCACCCTAATCTTCCAATACGTCCTTATGGCACCAGCATTCATTAGATACCAAAAGCAACACAAATATTGTATAACCTCTGCTACTGGACCCACAATGGATGGAAAAAGGACAGTTCTAGTTTTCTGTGCCAAAAAGTGTGTGCCAGTTATTAGCTGCAGAGTGTGTGCCAGTTACTAGCGGTAGAGCTTTCACAGACACACTCCTTCTCCCTCACTGGCTTTTAGCCATTTATGTCCACCAGCTGAGAAGCTCCCACACGGCTGTCTACATATTGAGAAATATCCAGATTTGTTTTGAAACACAACACTCATTACAAGAAAGGTTTTCAGGCAATTCTACAAATGGCCCTAAATATGAAGTTTTTGCAATGCATACTGAGGTCTCATTTGCCCCATGACTTCAAATTACACTCATATTTTGTTCAAGTTCCTATGCAGTTTTCCTATTCCATATGAGCCAGCTTGCTTAAGAGATTAAAGCCAGCACTCACCACAGTAGGACTGTGATAGTAAACACCACCACCACCATTACTGCTGCCAATAGGCCAAGGATGATCAACACCTGACTTCCATTTTCATCGAATGATGGATCTGAGAAACACAATGACCAAAGAAGATTAATATCATTCATCTTTAGTCATCAGGAAACAATAAAAAAAGTTATAATGATTGCACCATGCTGTTTAAAAAGAACAAAATTGTACACCTTGTTTATTTCCACTTAAAAAGTAATGTTAAGGAATAAAACATGGCAGGGTGTGGCGTTATAGGAAACTAAGCAATGACTACCTGTTAGCAGAAGCTGATTATTTCCAATAACAACACCAACGTGTTTTATTCCTGTTATACCACAGCAATTTGCCAACGGTTACAATTTCTATGAACTAAAGAATGGTATGTCATACTTTTTTTTATCAGTTTATAGTTACATTTAATGTCGTGGAACAAGATCGTTCCTGTTATCACTTATGTTATAGCAGGGATAAATAGTTCCTCCCTCTACAGCTTCATTTTTTTCTTGTTGATAAAACCAAGAAAATGCAGAGTGTGATGTTCCTGAGGCTTCTGTCCTTATAATTCAGCTCTGACAGAGAATAAGAGTTAAAGAAACGTCTCGTTAGAGAAAGCTTCTCTAAATGAATAATCATATGGGGGCAGTCGTGGCCTAATGGTCTGAGAGTCTGACTTGTAACCCGAAGGTGAACCCAAAGGTTGTGGGTTCGAGTCTCGGGTCCGGCAGGGATTGTAGGTGGGGGAGTGAATGACCAGCGCTCTCTGC
>CM074961.1:15461605-15479297 GCA_037577455.1 Pangasius macronema
TTAAACTCCTGTACCTTCTTCACCTCTTCACCCTGTAATCTTACTGTTCCACTTCCCTCCCTTTCATTCACAATAACTTTTCCAGTAACTAGCTACTTTTTTTCAATAAGTAGTGATGTAGCATGAAAAAAAATGCTCCACTGCTTTTTCCAGTTTGTTATTTTTTATGATTTTTTTTTTAATCAAGCAAATCATAATGTGCAACTGTTATTTCTGACAATAATCAAATTGAATCCTTCTAATGAGTGTAGGATGCATGTAGGTGTGCGCACCTCAGGCAAGCATGGACCTGTGTAGAGAATAACAGGTTTGCGCTACAGCTACAATGCTACAGAAGATGGATTTCACTTCCGATGAACATAAGACTATTAATTAGGTAGCAACATATTTTCAGAAATGAACAGAACCAAGATCTGTGGAGTGATCCCTGTCTCTCTATATGTTTTACAGTAAAGTAATGCTAACTGCTTCTGACTAAGAATGGTTCACAAATCCTACACTGGCTGTAGTTTAGCTATTTTAAACCAGGAGTAGCTTGTAGAATGAGTTACAATTGCAAGTACAAGTAGCTTCTCCAACACAGGTTGTTACTATACTTTTCACAGTTCACAGTCATGTTGCATTAGTCACTCTTTTATTGTGTATATATATTATATCTTATGTCAGAATGTTTAGCTTCTCTGACTCACACATTTCATCTGAGGAGTTTGTACAAGCAGATCAGTTCCTCCGTACAGCAGGAGACATGACACTTAACATAATTGCAGACAGTTTTAAGCATTTCATTTATGATTCAGTGAATAATTTAACATGCAATCATACAGTCTCATCAGGAAAAAAAAACATCCTGGAACATGTTTAAATTTAAGAGCAGGACTGAAAAGTCTGCCTCAATTACAGGTTGCAGTATTGCTAAAGGAAATGAGTTTCCACAACACACACACACCACACACACACACACACATACACACACACACACACACACACACAGGTAAGATTTTATTTAGTACAGTGGTTCCCAACCCTGGTCTTGGAGACAGCTTGTCTAAATATTTTCTTGTGGAATCTTATTTAATAATGCTTTTTTAAACAGTTTTGTTTGTGTTGCATTATTTCATTTAGCTAGTGATATCAAAAAACGATAAAGGATTTAGGAAGAATACTTGTCAATTCAATTCAATTTTATTTATATAGCGCTTTTAACATTGGACATTGTCACATCTACAGATATAAGTATAGGGTTATTCCTAATGAGCAAGTCAGAGCTGACGCTAGCATTCCATAAGCAGGAATTAAAATACTTGAAATTCATGCATTTCAGTTTTGGGAAATTATAATAACATATTTGGGAAATTTGAGGCAAAACCCCACCAAAACACTAACACTTTAGTATTGTCATGCATGCTCCATGTACCAAAGCAAACTACATTTTGTAGAATCCTTAGCCAAACACCAAACTCCAAACTCCAAACTCAACTTGTTACAGTTCCCCAGGCGTCTAATCACAACCACAGGTTCCCAATCAGAACACTCAACATAAATAATCCAAACTTTCTCCGAAACTTTGCAAAGTGTCTCGGCTAGCATTTCGCTTGTGATGTTACTGAGCCTTTTGTTTGTGTACACACTTTCCTAGTATTGACCCTGTCTGTTTTGTTTATTGAGTTCTGCCTAGCCTAGCCTAGCCTAGTTAAATCTGTCTGATAACTGCCCGATACATTGCCTGTCTATTGACTTTGATTTTGGCTTGGCCTTTTCATTCAATAAAACCCTGCACTTGCATCCAAACACTCTCTGTGTGTAATAAGTATTTATTGACTAAAAACTGTTTGGTTTTAGCTGACTAAAATTGCTAATGTTTTCAGCAATTAAATCTAGACTAAATCTAACAGTAACCAAATGACTAAAATTAAACGAAAACTATTGTGTTTTTGTCAAATATAATGTGTAGTTCAGGAAGGCAGGATGCAATCAATGGATTTGAGTTGTTTCATTATTGTTTTTGTTTTTTTTTAATCTAGATCTAATTGATGAAAAGCAATAGCAATTTTACTCAAATAAACCCAACAGTTTTAGTCAATAATTACTTATACAGGCAGCCAACACAAAACAAGGGTAATATGTAATCATAAACTGAAGAAAAACGAGAATAGAAACCAGGAAACTACAACACGGAAGAAGGTCTCAGACTTAAACACAAAAGCCTGATAGAACCTCGATACATTTTACCAACACAACAAAGTATAAAAGGGCAAACAAATTAAGAACTAATAAAAAAAACAATATCCAATATCCAATAATATGCCAATGACAACACGGGGGTGGAGACAAGAACAAAAGAGAAAAATGAAAACACGGCAGTCGTTGCCATGGGAACTGCAACACAAAGGGGGAATTCATGACAGTTCAGCTAAAACTTGCCCAAAATTTTGGTCAAATTAACTGTAAGACACTTGGTAGAACATTTAACATGGTAGAATTCTAAAATAATTAAAAAAAAACCCTGCTGAACCTCACCTTGAGGCTGGCCTAAGGCAAGGATCAGGAGCCCTGTCAGCTAACAGCAAGAGAACCTCAAAGCTTAGACAAAGCTGGGATTTGAACTTACAAGACTTAATGATCCAAACACTAACCCTGCTTTCACATCCCAACACTTCCACAAAGACAGGAATGCAGTGGCCTCAGCAGTGTCTTACCATAACCTGCTGTGAAAGGGGGAAAAAATCGATCCACATCAAAATTCTCTCAGCCTGAATCTGGCTTTCTGGATTTGCTAGACAGACACCTGTGATGCTGACTCCATGCCTTTCTCAGACCTTTAATGACTCACCAATTAAATCTCCTTCTTGCAGACTAAGCTAGCAAAGGACACCCTGGTACTATATGGTGGAAAGGTTCTCCTATAAGACTCCTCGCCACCTTGAAGCAGATCTCAGTCAATCAAGCTAGAAGGTGACATAGCTTGATGCCTCAGTCTTTGAGCAGGGCCACAGGCTCCTGATCCTATGCATGAGCAAGCTTTAATTAGAGCAGTGCTCATTATGCCACTATACTGAGTTCTGGGTGAATAATCTCACTGTAAACATGTGTGCTCCATGCCTACATAATGAATCTTCTGCTCGTTACTTGGCTGACCTGTCAACTAGCGGCTCTTGAGGATCGATCATGTGTACTGATTTTGGGTGTGTGGATTAGGCTACCCTCTGCGAGTGGACAGGATAACTTGTAGACATCCTAATGAGGACGTGTGGGATTCTCTAGGGACAGCACTAGCTGCGTTTCTTCTACATGACATGAGTGACCACTTGGAGCAAGTGGTAGCAAGAACAATGGAGTGATTTGATATACTTGCTAACAATGCTTGAAAAGAAATTAAATTATGTAATCTGTCTTCCATAGAAAAGTATTGTGAAGTCTGCAGCTATGTTGACTTGATCAGCTAGCCATCAAAAGGGGCCTGTTAATGTATTGAAACAGCCCATAATTTGCCAATAAGGCATTGCCTCTAGGGGAGATGGCAAGGGCAAATCGATAAGATTGCAGTAATTGGAAAACAGTATTGGAATGCAGGGTAAGTGTGTGATACCCATTGCTTTGAATTTCAGAAGTGATTTCTGATAGAAGCACAAAATGTGGGAATTAGAGAAATGTTACACAGCTTTATTATTGCATAGTGCATCATCCATCAAACAGGAACACTTTAATAACATAGTCTGCTTTGTAAACTATCAACAACCAACCTATCAACAGATTTTCTACTACATGTCTACATTCATTCGTCTTCAGTAATTGCTTTATCTTTGTCAGGGTCAAGGTAAATCCAGAGACTATCCTGGGAACCCTGGTTGGGAACACATCCTGGAGCCTATCCCGCAAATATTGGGTGGAAAAACACCCTGGAGTCTATCCCGCTATCACTGGTTGGGAATACACCCTGGATTCTATCACTCTAGCATAGGGTGGGAATATACCCTTATGTCTATCCTGCTAACACTGGGTGGGAACACACCCTGGAGTCTATCTCGCTAACACTGGGTGGGAATACAACCTGGCTATCCCACTATCATTGGGTGGGAATACACCCAGAAGTGTTTCCCACTAACACTTGGGGGGAATACTCCCTGGAATCTATCCCTCTATCGCTGGGTGGTCATACACCTTGGAGCCTATTCCAGAAAAACACACTGAAGGCTATCCCAGGAACCCTGTTTGGGAATACACCCTGGAGCCTATCCTGGCCACTAGTCCATCGCAGGACCACATGTGCACACGCACTCACACTGAGGAGTGTAGCCAATCCAGCCACCAGCATGTTTTTGGGAGGCAGGAAGGAAATTGGAGGAACCTGAAGGAAAGCCATGTGAACTTGGAGAAGATATGCAAAACTCACAGACAGTAACGTATGCTCAGCATCAAACTGGGGACCCTGGAACTACCTGCTGCCTACCACTGTGCCATCCCACATCAAAATCTTTCAGTTACTGTACATTCCATGTGAGTAGTATAGGATTCCTCTAGGAATTGAGATAAGGTAGATCTGACAGAAGACTGTACGTACCACATCATGGACAGCAGGACACACACCAGGACGATATGGGATGAGCAGAGGAGGGCACTGCATCCTCCTGTAGCGCCACCCACTCTGGGCCTAGGTGACGGCGGGGCAGCAGATGGAGTGGTCTCTATATAGAGATCAGAAATTCACAATTACTAGAACAATTACAAGCAGCCGTTGGGGTGGCTTGTGCAATTATAGTCAACTCTACTGCTAATAAATGTTTCTGCATGAATGTGATTATAGAAGGGGAAAAATAACCTGACCACACACTCAAATAAACTGCAGTTTGTTTGGGAAGGTCAACTCATATCAGCTTTTCTAGCCGAGTTAATGCGTTTGCACCATAAGAAAATAACAATAAAAACGCAGTAATAATCGAGGTTATTTCAATAGACTGGTCCTGTATGTGACAGGAGCATCAGGAAAATTTACTATAAGTGGCCTTGCAGGACTGCTGTAATCAACCTAGAATGTAGCCAGTTATAAGGAAGCAGAATATCTTTTTTTAATTATAGTTTGAAGCAAGTTCTTAATGAAAAAAATATAATAAACAGCATTAATTTTTAAGGCAAAACATACCTATATATTCAAAACAAGTGAAATTATGCTTCTCTACTCACATGGTGGTTGTTGTAATGTTTCATGGGTGTAAAACTAGTTTATTTCATATTCAAGCAAGAATAATTCATTTTATATGCAAGCACAGCACTCTTGAATACTGGATTCTGATTGGTTAGAAGGTGTTTTTTTTTATAACAGCAGGTCTGACAAAAGTTCCAGCTGTCAGGTTTATATTAACTTGCACTTTTAATACATTATCGTTTCTGTAGTAACAACTCACACAAAGAATTGTTACATTTTGAAATTGCAATTATTGATATAGATTGATATTGTTAAATGTTGAAAATCTTCTGTAAGTAGATGTTTATTTAACATTTATGGCAGGAGTCTCCAATGTCAGTGCTTTCTCGCAGTCATAGGTAAGGCTGTAGCTTTAAATCTTAGGAACTAAAGCAAGTGATGACAAGAACTAACTTGTTTCATTGATGTCACAGATTTCAACATAACTATATAGGAATAAAACAATTATTTGATTAATAAAATTATAATAGTTGGCAAACCTTTGTAGTATAAGGTGAACAAAGCACTTCAGGATATCGGAAAGTAATAAACTTTGCTACGGTAACGGTAACAGTTTTATTCTTTACTTAATATTGCTTGTTTATTGTGTTATTTTCGTGGTGTACATGAACAACGTAATATAACATGATCAAATACAAATCCCTCACAGCAACAAAGTTACTATTAACCAAGTGAAAGAATGCAATCAATAGCATTATACTGCATAAAGCAAATAAAGCACCAGGATATGGGAAAACCGGGGGGGTGGGGGGGAGATCTCTGAAAGGGCACTTTGAGAGGATAGCCTTTGACAGCAATTTGGCAGCAGTAGAAAACTGACAGTTCTGCAGACTTTCTAATTCTCTCCGACTTCTCAACTACAGAACGGATGAAATACTCTGGCTTTCCGAAGTGGAGGAAATTCAATACTGTCTGCTGGATCAAAACGAGCAAAGTAGTGCCCACATATTACCTCTAATAACAGTGATCAAGTTGTCAATGTTTTTTTTTTTTTAACTGTGTTGAACAGAGTCACAGCAGTTGTTGTGTCTTATAGACGTCTTTCCTCTGCTTTACAAAAAAGACTAGCATTTCTTTAATTACTGCATTAATTCGATGAGGTGCAGAAACTTCAAGTCTCTGTAGTTATGAAGATGCATTTGTAAGGACTTTAGTTTTGACAGACAGTTTTAGGTCGACTCTTTAACGCACATAAACATATCCGGCTGAAACCAGGCTACTTACCAGAACCTTAAAGATCCACACCTATCAATTCCACACCTTCCACAGTGAGACATAAAAATAGCACAAACGCCATTTCTCTGTGAGTTATGAGTTTGACACTTCCAGACTAGAACATAGTTTAATGATATGTATTTCATAACACATATGGTCTGGCTAGACTATTTCACACTATCGCACAGAACAAAAGTACTGAAATATATGTTTCTTGTTCTCTAATCTTCAAGGGTGCATCTTCTGTACCATTAGTATGGATCTTTATCATGGTCATGTGAATATAGCATACCTTTAAAAATGATTTAGTATACATAACTTGGATCTTAAATCCAACTGTCATACTTTAAAGCATGGCTGTCAAGCCTATTTTAGATAATGGGCCACATTGCACTTTGTCCAATGTCAAGTATGAAGGACCAAAAAAAAAAAAAAAAAAAGATAACAGCAGACTGATAACATTTAATTCCTCTTAAATGTATTCATTTATCTGCGTTTATTTGAAATATACATTTCATATTAGCATATTAGCATACTTTGTCAGTAGCAGTGTTTATGGCCCTGAGTTTATTGCTCTATTTTCGCCCCTAATTGAATAACAGAGATATCATTTTGGATATTTCAATTCAGTTCTGGTGCAAAAGTCAATTTTAATTTAAAACACGGATGCTAATGCATTTGATGGGCTGGAACTGTAGAACTGCCAATGGGATTAGAACTGTTTTATGGCACTGCTTTAACTGTACACTACAAACACCTTTCCAAGTAAACAATACCTTTGAAAGATGTACCGTTAAACATGTTACCCCAGTTTACAGTTTAGTACCTTATTCTGAGAGTGTAGGGTTGATTGATGCTAGGTGTTTTTATCAAAGACTACACATTATTTTTTAATATCTCTTTCCACCTTGCTAACTTTCCATGTTACATCTTCTTCTGCTCTACCATAACCATATCATTATGACATCTCATTATGAAAATGCTGCAAGAACTACAAGGGTAGTATGTTAAAGCTTTGGATATACCTAGCTAATTCTCCAGTACAACCTTTAACGAGAATATGTTTGTCGCTATTAGCCATGTGAAATTTTTTTGATGTGTACCGACCCTGTGTTCCAGCAGGAGGCAGTCTGACGTTGCAGTGCCGTGTTGATTATAAAAGGTTGGACGGCACAGCATGGTCTCATGATGGGAGCAATTTGAATTTGTAACAATTTCCACAAATCACATTTAGCAGCTAAGGTTTGTTGCCACTTTTCTTCCGATCATTCCTGTGACTTTGATGAGAAAATGGGCCAAATAATAAAATGTGAAAGAAACCATACACTGCACAATGGGAACACTGATGAGGCTCACCTATGGGCAAGTCTACCTCCGTGGTGGAGGTGATGGGTTTGGGTTCCTCTGTCCAGGGCGTTGCGTGTACAGCCACACTCCAATCGCTCCAAGTGCCGATCTCCATGTCTTTAGCAGCCAGCTGGATGATGTACTCCTTCCCCACATAAGCGTCTGTGATGGTGTGGGAGGTGCTGTCTGAGAGCTCCACCTGTTAATCATGAGCACAGAGAGAGTCAGGGATCTTGTGAATGAGGAACACAATTTGGAGATTAAATCATTGGTGCATGAAATCATATACTGCCATAATATGACTTGCCATATTCCAAAATGGCTGACAGATATCTCAAATGGTGTACTGTACAACGTATACTTCCAGGGCTCGGTGTAATAGGGCTCTGTGAAGCATAGCCAGGGGGTCTGTGATTCCTTTGAATTTATTACAGTAGCAGAAATCTTAACTGAAATCTATTTTAATTTATTATTGCGCTCCTATAATTAGTAGTCTGTTTGAATGGTCAATTGAACTGAATGGGTTTAATCCAAAGCTCATTAAAAATAATGTCAACCTAATGTCTTCTATCGATGAAAGTTCAGGATTAAACAAAGCTCTAAGGCACCAATAAAAAAAAGCCATGTACCCATTTCATTTAAAATAATGAGCCTAATATTTGAATAGTTAGATTATGTTCAGAAAATACATTTGTCCTGAGGGGGCTTGTGAATTTTTTTTTTTTTCACAGTTAAAGGGGCTCTGGTTTCAGAAAGCTTGAGAAGCCCTGCTCTATACTCCTCTACACTGTGTACTTATGTAGTATGTAGCACCTGATTTTTGAGGAACTCTAATAGGACAAATCCTAAATTCCTAACATGACAAGTCACTGAGCGGTACCTTACATCATCGAACCATTCAGAATGGAGCAATTTTAAAACCCAAATGTTCTTTGATCCTTATTTGCATCTACAATGTTTTCACTTTTGCACTTTTTTTTTTTAATGAAATATAACCACATCACCATCATGTAGCTCCACCCCTTCAGCTATTTACAGCAGGCTGTGCTGTTGATTTGTCAGCTGTTTTAGTACATCTTCTGTGTGTTATTAGCGCACTTGGTGAGTTTCCCAGTGTGAACACATTACTCAAACTGAGTGTACGCATGCACAGAGATACAGGTACAGGTTTTGCTGAAAAAAAGGCCTGAATCTGGAGAGAGTCTCCAGGACTGGAGCTCAGAAATGTTTAAAATTTGCCGAAAAAGTATCGATGGTCAAAAGTTTTTACTGCAAGAAAGAGTGGCTTGTCTGATATCTGTCACATCCCAGTCCATCCTCACCGATCTGTTAATCCACCAGTTCCACCCCATCAGCTAATCAATCATGCGCTGTATATCTACTGTTCTGTGCTTGCTAGCTTCCATATAAAGTATTTCCAGTGTTACTCTGAGCATTATCGAGCCTTCTCATTGTTTGTGTTTCAGTATATGACCTTTTCTTCTTTCTTTTAGTTTGCTCTTACCTCACCTATAATAGTCTGTTTGCCGAGAAAGTGACCTTTTGCCTGTTTTGTGGATTATAATTTTAAATTTTGAACTGTTTGTTGTAAAGCCTTGTGCTGGTAACGTGCAATTCTGAACCTACGCATGTTCAAGTATAATTTATATGTATTTATATAAAAAGTGCTTTTGTGTGTGATAAAGATCTCCTGGCCATTCAGTAACATGGAGGATGGAGCATCCATTTAGGAAATGCACGAATGAATGAATGAATGAATGAAAACAGAACACACTATGCATATAATTTGAGTTTGACTTCTTATCAAGCCAAGGTTATTAAGATTGTTAGAGCTTCATTAAAAATTCAACAGGTTTTCAACAGGTTAGGCTGCAATATTCTGAGAATAATGCGATAATGCAGTAGTAATGGTTTGCAAAAATGTAAATTATGGAATTACTGTTAATGTTCCTACAGCTAAAAATGTTGCAGTGATGCATATATATATATATATATAAACCCTAAACTCATTCTCAGATACAAATACAAGCCAAAAAAAAAAAACAAGGGCTTTGTTACAATATGTCTGATTTTCTTCCACTACTTTGTCTGTACGAATGTGCGTGTGTGACTTTAAGGTTTCGCTGACCCCTCACACCTGAGGACCATGTGTACATGAGCTCTGTGATCAAGGCAGAGATTCAGCAGCAAAAGCAGAGCACAGTGTTTCCCCCCTAAGAAGGAAATTTGCCTAATGCACTACAGCTGAGGCCTGGAGAAAGCATGATGGCAAAGATCAACCAAAGCCCATGAGTCATCTGGGCATCCTTCACCCCTCTGTTCCACATAGCACCCCAGCTCTGTTCCCTGCTCTCTCGTTTCTTATTTTCTTCCATCTCTCACGCAAACACAACAAAGCTGAAAAAAAAAACAAAACAGTGCCAACACAGTTAAGCAATCAGCAGTAATACTCGATGCCACAATGCCAGGCGTAGCTTCCAAAACGACACGATGCAATGAAAATCATTCCACCCACTTCTCCATCAGAGGTACATACGCCAGCCTCATAGCACAATGTGGGCGTGGATTTGCTTTCATTTTCATTTGAATTTGAAAGAATACACCTCTGTGTGGCACCTAATCGCTTTACCGTGAAAAACCTAAGTGCAAAAGCTGCCATTTTTTTCTTCTGATGGGAATTTCTGATAGGATTGTCTGGCCTGCTTTCCATCACGGACATGCAGAAAAATAATCACAAACCCAGGACTGATATCATTTAGTCTTCACATTTACATTTTAATTGAACATTTTCTTTCATAATTGGAAGAGTGTGTTGCTCATTTCCCCAGTGCTTCCTCAAAACCCACCGAACAATGGCCAAATCCCTTTCATTTAGATTAAGGCATGTTCTCCACTCTTTCTACGCCCCCCACCCCCCCCCCCCTCCCCCCCCAACCTCCAAAAGTGTGAGAACTCTTTACGCACATGGGTTAGCAAGGTCTGTTCGATTGTTATTCCAGCGGAGGTCTTAGCCTGTCTATAATGACATTTCACAGTTAGACACTGAAGCCATAAGGATATCAAACTTGCATGCTTTTGTCACCCGTTTGATTTAACCCCTTTTATTACAAAGATAGGGACGCAGTGAACTTTGCTAGCTGGAAGTTGGCACTCGGTGAAGGGTGCAGTCAACTGGCGCAAGGCTGATTTTGTCCCAGAGTGAAGTTTCTCTCCCGGATCCGGAGCTGAAGCGGATGTTTCTCTTCTACGCTCTGTTTCCCTGTCTTAGCCACAAACCATCTCCCAATTACCAGG
Source organism: Pangasius macronema (assembly GCA_037577455.1). Taxonomy (NCBI): domain Eukaryota; kingdom Metazoa; phylum Chordata; class Actinopteri; order Siluriformes; family Pangasiidae; genus Pangasius; species Pangasius macronema. The sequence continues at coordinate 15,472,662 of CM074961.1, forward strand.
CACTTATGAGGAGCTTTAGAGCCAAGAATGCAAATTTAGGCAGAATTTAACCTGAACCATGGTAAGCCTTCCCAACTGCCCCCCCACCCCCAACACACACACACACACACACACACACACACACACACACACACAGTACCCCATCATCACGCTAGAGCTCCTGAGGTCAGCACACAAAACCTCAGCACAAGGTCAGATCTGTAAGTCTCCAGGATGGTGTGTGGTCAGTCTAAGAGGACATGGACGTAGTGGTGAGACTGCTGAGTACATAAACAGTAAGGAACAGGATGTTTCTTCGGTCTAACGTCTCTGCCACAGTCTTATTCAATAACACGGATATTGTGTTCATTGGATATAAGCCATTTATATATGCATTCGAAATTCTGTAAACAGGATGATTCCTGAACTGGGTCACAACACTGAATGTATACAGAATAAGATCTGGAGATCTAGATAAACATAAATAGGCAGAGAGATGGATAGGAAGAAAGAGTGAATCAGTGAGTATACAATACTGAGTGGGTGAAGCTCACTTTAATAAAACCTGTTACATAAACAAAGTGACTACGGTAAATGTCAAAGTGTCTTTCAAATAAGTGCTTGAGTAACTGTACGCTAAAATACCAAAATATTTGCATTGAGATTATTAGATAATAATGTGGACTGTACATGCTTTCGTGAAATAAGTTTAAGAATTTGAATGAATACTTCTTTTTTTTTTAAATATTATTAAATATCTTGATTTTATTTTAGAACTGTTCAATAGTTTCATGTAAATATCAAGCAGATAAAGTCATTCTAAACCATTAAACATGGTTTCATCACAACACAGATTTCTTTTGTTAAAAAAAAACAAGCAATGTAGACGTTTTAAATGTTAAAAATGGTTATCTGATTAATTCTGTCATTCAATTCCACAAGACGACTATTAACGAACACTTTAGCTCCAATATGTACTTGTAATAATGAAAGTGGCACTCACACACCATGTGATTATTAGCCTAAATCACAGTATCCCTATCCTGGTCCTAGAGTACCCCTGCACATTTTAGTGTTTTGTCTGCTCAAACTCACCCACTTCAATTCAAGAAGGGCTTATAATTAGCTGATTAGTTGAATCAGATGTGTTGGGAGTGGGGAAAAACACTAGAATGTGAAAAATAGAGGGTACTCCAGGTACTCCAGGACCAGAGTTGGGAACCTGTGGGCCAAATGTTGGGCTCAGGGTTAGGTCTGGGTTCTGTTATAACCATGGAGTTGTAGAATGGTGTAAGTGTAGTAGTGTAATAAAACTTCTCAAACTTGTGTCTTTGCAGTACATTGAGCCATATGTTCACTTCATTCACAGGGTAGACAACAAACAGCTTAAGAAATGTAAAAATAGCTAATAATTGCTCTTTTATAACATGCTTGCATGAGTGGGTAAAGAAACAATACAGTATATATATATATATACTGTATAGACCCAAACTCAAATGAGCCTCACTGACCTAACTGACTCGATGAATCTGCTGAATGAGAGAGGAAAGAATCTCAGTCACACTGAGTGATATACGCTGATAAGCACTGAGCCTCGGAATGACAGAGAAGTGAAATTCGGTCATGACTGAAAGCTTCGCTGATTTAATCGCTGACACACTAAAGGAGGAAATCTTGCTTGTAACGGAAAGATTCACCGACTCAGACACTGATCTGCTGAATGACAGATGAGTAAATCTCAGTCATGACTGAAATGAGTCACTGACCTAATAGGTGCAAGTGCAGTTTTGGCATAGAAGCTTACACAGTTAATGAAGGTTTAAAAAAACACACTCGCACAGTTAAAACATACAACCTTAAAACTACATAAACTGTATGTCAGCAGCAACCGAACTAAATGAATTACTCAGTGCACAACAGTGACCGATACTGATTCCTTCGCCTTACTGACTTGTTCAAAATGGCGCTAATTAATGTGGCGCTTCATTGGGAAATGACAGACTCATAGGCCGTAAGTTGTGATCTTACATGCTACAGATAAAGAACCAAATAAACTGCATGTCTAATTAGGAAAAAAAGAACAAATACACAAATTTGCTCAAATAGGAGTAAAAAATGATCCATTAAAACTCACTCTAAAAGTATCAAGTATCAGTCTTTGACCCTCAAATCCATTGCAGCTTCTTCCATTAATTCAATTTATTTGAATTCTTATAGCGCTTTTAACAACAGACTCTGTCACAAAGCAGCTTTACAGAAATCCAGATGTAGATTTTGATCCCTAACAAACAAGCCAGAGGAGACACTGGCAAGGAAAAACCTCCCTGAAACCGTGGACTCAAAGGGGAACCCATCCTCTTTTGGAGAGTGGGATTATAAATAAGACTAATAAGTTTACATTAACAACGTAAAAATAATAAATACATTAATACTACTACTACTACTAATACTACTACTACTACTACTAATAATAATAATAATATTAATAATAAAATGTGCCTTGGAAATGAACTTAACCCTCTACTGCATGAATTATTTATTTATTTTTTTATGGATTTTTATTATTTGAATTAGTTCAAGAAATAAAAATATATTTCAAAATTAAAAAAAAAAAAATTAGGNAAATTAAAAAAAAAAAAATAGGGGGGTAGTTTGTAAATTGTTGCCGTATGGCAACAATGTGCAGTAAAGGGTTAATGTCTTCAGTGTTTAAAGTCTACACATTATTAGGCAGGAGGTTATAGAAAAAAAACCCTGTTACAACATTTTTTTTTAACAACCTCATAATATATGTCATATAGAACCCCTTATATTGGATATGAATTGGATGGAAAGTGGTGTGAGGAGATCTGTGAGCAGTAAAACGAGACTGGAGGGCAGTGTACACCCCTGTCTCAGCTGACTTGACCTCTGTGAATTCCCCAGCAAGAACACTTACAGACCCACTCAGGTTCGTTATAGTCCTGTGAATTATTTATATGACGTGCTACATTAGCTGCCTGATGCTTGCCTCTGCTGCTCCTATATACATCTCTTTGTAGTGATTGTTCTTCTTTCACATTTGCCTTGAGAACGTGTACAGCTCAAATGCCCTATGTCATATTTCTGATCTGGAAAAAAGTCTGAGGCCCTGATTTACTAAAAGTTCGACTCCTAATGAACATGATGCCACGTGAAAGCTGATTAACTAACAGGCTTTACAGAGGATTACGTCTTTCTTATGAGCAAAAACGCAATAAGCAATACGGGGTGTTTCTACTTAGAAGTGCAAAACATAGGGCAGCGGTGATGCAATTGCATTAATCTAGCACCCGCCGTGTGATTTACTGCAGCCCGAACTACATTACATTATACTTGCGGAAGCCCGTTTCCCACCATTTGAAGACAAAATTGAAAATGTTATTTTTTCATTTCTGGAAATATGCTTCACTATTTTAGAATAATGAGAAAGTTTCTTAAAATGATGACAATATTACTGCGGTAAAGTTGTTATTGAATATTCGCAGCACATTTGCATCTCCGATTCCAGCGCGTTCAGAGAGAGTCTGTGGAAAGCTTTTCTTTATATCCACTCTAACTTACGAGTCTACATTCGTTTTGCTTTTCCATGTTGAGGTGTCAGTTTCAGTGTTACTCTTCCAGGAGTCTCTTTAAGATATGAAATCATGAGTACAAAAACCTGACATCATTTAGCACTTATTGTTCATGAATCACCCACATTGTGGCCAATAATGCATATGGGATTTATTATTACACACACACAGCTTAGTAAATCAGGAAGTAAACACATACTGTGAAGCAATATTAAAACAAATTATACCACAGTACCACTGAATGCTTTACTCTATTCTGATTGGTCGGAAGGTGTTGATTAATTGTCTATAACAGCAGCTCAGACAGTAGTTTTGGCTGCGAGGTTTATATTATATATTATATTCTAATACATTATCATTTCTATAGTAACATCTTTCTATAGTAACACAGGGACTTCTACGGAAAAATGCCTGTAATTGTTGATGTGGTGAAGTTTTTTTGGAAGGAGTCTCCAGTGTGAGCACTCTGTAATAGTCAGAGGTAAAGCTTAAGATTTTAGACTTTTCAGGATGGAGGGTTTTGTGACTTCTTGGGAACATGACAATGTGTATTTTATTAAATGTGTCTTATTTATTTCCAAAAAAAAGAAAAAAAATGGAGCCTGATAAGGGAACGGCTATATATATAGCTCCTATACTGCAAGTGATACCACAAATTACCTTGTTTTGAGAATCTTGCACTGTAATCTTGTGTTAATACTATAAACAGATAAAACATACAACTTGTCAGTCTTTAATAAGTAAAAATCATAATCTTTGGCAAATTTCTGTAGTATAAGAGAAATAAAACACATCATGACATGCTAGGATTGGAAAATAATTCACTTTGAGGTGGTACTGGTAAGTTCTCGCTGAGTTGGGTCACATTATCCCACCACATCTTTGATTATTCTCCTGTAGCAGCATTGTAAATCCCCTTCATATTCAATTCCTTACTTATCTAGCTATTATATGAGGTGAAGTGCTAGACTGTTGATAACCGCACCCTCACCCTGGTCCATGCCTTGAGCAGGCTCAGTGGGGACAGAAATTCTTTGTGGCCTTCTGTAATTCAGCACTTAACCTTCAAAGCAGGCTTTGAACTCAGAAAGGAAATGTGAGTCTTTATCAGGACACTCAAGCATCACATCTGTAAGGCTAATTTCATTAAAGGTACGCGGTAATAACTGCTCCATTCGGACTTTCCTTGGGCAGTCGAGCTGGTTACTCTAACTGTTTATATTCATCACCACAGACCATTGGCAGCTAATTCGGGTGGATTTCTAGCATTGTAAACGTCCTCATCTACTGCTGCGGGCCTGCAAACAAACAACACAAAACCACAAAGAAGCAGATTCTGCAGCTTGCCAAGTGCATGCATTAACCTGGAATTTGCATTGAGATAAATACCTCCACTGCCAAAAAAACAAAACAACAAAAATGGAAGCAGGTGCATCCTACGCTTAATGGGGACAGATGGGAGAGAGATGATCCAAATAATTTACAAAATACTATAAAACACCCACAAAGGCCCTTCACTCAGCTATAAAAGTCTAGAAATAGGCTGGGAATGAATAAAAGCTAAGCAGACCAACTTCTCACTCCCTTTGACCACCAACCAAACGCAAAGAACTGAACAGCGTGAAACAGAAAAGCAGCACCAACTGTTAAGGTGAGTTTCACAATGGACAAGCTAATACACACAGGGGAACTTAAAACCTGTTCTATCTAATCCCTAAGCAAACACACACTCTTTCCACAAAAGGCCTGAGAGTGCAGTGTGAATGCACAGGACTCAGATCAGAAGCTCACCATGCCAATCTTCTTTCATTCAACTCTGCCTGAGAGTACTTATAAAATATGCACAATATCGGAACAGAGTCTCGATAAATAAATAATTCATACTCTCTGGTGAGCAGCGGACAAGGAGACGGAGAAAATGACCATCTAAAAATAAAGCTTGATTTCATTCAATAGCCTTGGGACAGTTTATTTGGGTTTGGCTTTGGCTTTGATGATATTTTGTGCAGTTAATATCAGCTAATATTGTTTAATCCGAATTAAGATGCAGAGCTTCATTGTTTATGCAAAACACAATTTATTACTCAGTTGATGCACATTATCATTGTATCACCAAATACATCAGTGGAGCTTTTCATGTTTTGCACACTATTTATATTGTTTTTTTTGCTAATACTTGTAGAGTAAGTTCTTTAAAGATTTGAAAGGGGTTTTCAAAGGAAATCTGATTAGTTGAAGGATCTTAGCTTCCTAAAACAGTTCTACTTAAATAGGCTTTTATAGGAACATACTCAGTTGGAGGGTTTTACATAGACACAGACACTTAACGAGCCATGAGGAAATGAGTCTTTATGGAAACATTGTCGTCCAAATAATATGGAGCATTTAGCTTAATATGCCGAAAAACTCACATTCCACGAGAATCCAACAATGAGGCCAATTGGCAGTTTGTAAAATGCACACTACTTTTAGCTAGTTGCTAAATCAGCTTGCTGTATTTAAGCATTAGCAAACATTAGCTGATCTCAGTAATGTTAGATGATCACTGTAACATTTAGCTGATCAGTATAACATTAGCAGATCACAGTCACGTTTGCTGATCACTGTAAAATTAGCTGATCACATTAACGTTAGCTGATTGCAGTAATGTTAGCTGATATCCCCCTTGTTAGCTGTGGGGTACATGACATGGCAATTTTAACATATGCTTTTTCAATAATCACTGAGGAAAAGGAATAGCGAAAAGGAGGACGAATACAAAAACTAAGAAAGAGATAACTGTGAACACAAATATTTAATTCAATTAAATTGTCTATCTTGAGTCAGAGCAGTTAGAGATTGGTGTAATACACCTTCAGCATTGTTGTAAATTAACGTTTCTTGATTTAACCTTTTTTGTGCAATGATAAGAATGAGTTCTATTAATCCTGATTTCAAGAATCTTAAAATCTACACACAAACATGTCCTTATCGAATCAACTATATCAGGGGGCTGTTTAATTCATCCCATTTCTCAGAAGGTTCATTGAGTAGTATCCACAGGCTCTATTTTAATCTGTATATC
>CM074961.1:15483529-15519493 GCA_037577455.1 Pangasius macronema
TGTCAAAGGCATTCTTAAAGGCTATCTGAAAAAATATGCATGAGACTTTTGTGACACCCTTTGTGTAGTTTAAAATATTTTGTGCATCTCATCCAGTGTTCATTTTGTCTTATTTTTTTGTTGTCCAAATATTCAGAACACATCACATTTCTGCACTACAGGTCTGTCCTTTGTTCAGTTTAGCAGCTTGTATCTACACAAAGAAAAAAGCTTCCTGGAACCCAAAATATACAACTTTTTTGGGACAGTTATTGCAGTTGGGTCGATTCAGAGATTATTCAAACTCACTGCAATCAAACTGCGCTGGAGAAGCAGAACCAGACCTCACTGAGATGCTGATTTTGTGTGACTGCTGTGCTCTCACCTGCCTACCATACTGCTAAATCCTGACTTTAACATATTCCATCTCAAATGTTTCAAAAATGAAACTGTCCAATTTTCTCTTCAGTAACAAATTCTGTTTAATTCTGTACTTTGCTTTTGCCTTTCAAGTGACCCTGACACTCAATTCATTAGTCCCACTGGAGGATCAATCACCAAATGGTCTATGGGCTTTCGATGAGTAAAAGGAAGCCTATCTCTACAAGATGACATCAGCCCAGTCTAGACAACATGCGATTGCAAAAGGGGTTGCAATATATTCTGCTGTCACATGGAAGAAGAGTAATAGTCTGCCTGATGTCACAGTATGAGTCTCTCAAGGTCTGAACATCGGAACATCCTCCACTGGGTTTGAAAGGAGAAAGAAACTTTCTGAGAGAGAAAAGATAGAGTATAAGGTAGCAGAGTGAGTCTAGGAAGAAAGGGGTGGATGTCAGAGTACGATGAGCCTGACCCCAACATTCCTGCCGTGAGCTTGTCACTCTGTGGCTTTGGAGTCTCTCCTCAGGAGGCGCATTCCGCTCTAGCCTCCATGCCACAGGGGGCCCTTCCTCAACCCGGGGCCAAACAGGCACTCTGACAGCTCACACACACCGGAACCCCACCAACACACACACACACTTCACCTCAAATGAAAGCAGATGGACATCAACACAGAGGAGCATCTCAAAGACGCATTCTGCAAAGAGGCAAAAGCCGCAAAACAAAACAAGATTGCTTTTTCAGGAGCGTTTGCAGCCTAGCAACACTTCTATTGTTCCCTTTATGTTTCGTTTTTTTCCCCCTTTTTTTGGAGGGCACACTGTTTTTGAAGTGACAACAAAGAAATACATCTGCATTCTTCCCTTTTGGGTTTTGTCATGATTTCATCTAAGGTTCTTTTGCCACAGCAACAGCTTTAGCCTGATTAACAAAATCACTTAAGCCCACAAACTTAAAAAAAAAAAAAAAAAAAAATTCAAATGATGCAAATAAAATGATCAGAAGCACACACAACTTTAATCTCATTTGCTATAAACGTAAGACAATTGCAGCTCGCTGACACGTCTTAATCAACCCCTGATTACACCACCAAAGGCGTGTGGTGTTCTAATGCTAAATGACTTGAAGAGCTCAAAAAGGAACATTCCATAGTCACCATAGTGAAATACAAAAAAAAAAATCATTCTGCTGCTATTGTTAAGAAGTGAATGTGGATGGATTGGTGGATTTGAATGAGAAGGTTAACTGTGTGTGTCTACGTGGACTTTTGTCCAGCATTTCTCAGGCCTCTCCTTTGTACTCATTTCAATGCAGGAATGTGCATGAAGAAAGCAGGGTAGGGCTTCTCAAGAGCTTTCCCATCCCCAGTGACCATAGGAAAACGAGAGCAGCTTGGTGTAAGTCTTCAAAATGGTGTCACATCATATGCAGAGGAGTTAAATGAAACCCTCAGAAACATGGCGGTGGTTGGAATCCTTCAGGGAAGGTAGAAAAGGAGTTAAGTACTATTTGTAATAAAAGCTGATAATTGCACGAGTCAACAGAGTGCACCGATTTAGCTGTCAGAAATAGTAATCACGCTGATGAGAAAGTTCTGTTCAGCGTCCAGAGCCTTTGGTGACTGTTGACTCAATTTACTTTTAACATATGAAACCGTTTGTCTTTGGCCTTGGCTGGATACTCCATAACCCCACTTTACGTTCAAACATTAGACATCTCGCGAAGTGCTGACAGCATAATATGCGTTTTAGCCCTTGTCCAAGCCCTCTGGAACATCAAGGAAACTCCTCTACGTGTTATTTTATCTAGATTCCTCTTGGACACAAAAATTCATCTGACAAAACTTCCTCACCTAGATTTAAGTGCATGGCCCCCTGCAATTCGCTTCCCTAATCTGAGGTTGTTAAAGAGTCAGCACAATGAAAGACACAGTCGCAGGGGTCAGCTGAGAAATGTCAAGCAGACGGGCCACATAAAAGGCACGTGAGTGGATCCAAGGCAACTCCCTCTATCACTTCTAAGTACTGACTCCCCTCCCGACCACTTCTTTTTAACAGGTAAGGAATGCCAGCTATGTATCCAGCAATTGGAAGCAGACATTAGTAGAGGGGGCAGATGGAGGTAGAGGGAAAATGAGGATAAGATAGGGAGGTGGAGTAGCATTAAAACCCACCTAACTGAACAGCAAGCCCCCCAGGCATTTAACTCCTACACTGATATGGCATTTTTGGCCATATCAGTGTGTTTCTTGCATTATATGTGCTTTGTGTTTTCCGATCAAAATTGGACAGTATTTGACGAGTGTAAATACACATGGCATGGCACTCACTACAATCAGAGTGTGATCCGATTTGTCAGAAAACCTCTCATCATAGCTCAGGCAGATCTCATTTAGCAGTGTATTTTCATCAGGCTAGCATTAAAACTACGGTACCTGTCATGAGATTATTCCAAAAAAAAACATAGCAAAAATGTACAAAATAGATCATTTATTATGGCTTGGATAATATTGGGTGGAAATCCTGATCATCCATCATCCATAGTGAGTAATTCAGTGTAGTAGCTTTTCCAGTTCCTGACAATACTGCTGCAAATACAACTTCTTCTTTATGTTCCAAAGAGATGCCTTTCCTTGGCATAGAAAAGGTATATTCCATACAACTCACTGCCATGTTACCAGTTGTCTGAGGCCACACCTTGTATAGATATTCTATTTGCATGGTGGGTGTGAGAAATGATATGCAATCACAATGTATACAGAATGCGGACAATCAGAAAACACATAAATACCAGGTGTGAATGTCAAGGCATGATCGGTATGTTCATCAGTCCAATGATAATCAAATACTAAGCATATTACCCGAGGTTTTCGTGCCTCAGGTCGAGTGTTCCCAGGATAAGCTCTGGATTCATTGCAACCCTTAGCAGGATAAAGCAATCAATAAAGACGAATGAATGAATGAATGAATATTTAAACACTGACACATTTCATCACTTCATGATTGGTTAAGATATCATATTTTGTAGTATTTGCAAAAAGATTCAATTTGCATAAATGAATCAAAGCATGAAGATTTAAAGTTTTAATGCAAACTCTATTATACCGCTAGCTCTGGCAATATGGACTGTAGTTGCAGCATATGCTAAGTAAAAATCATTTACTCGGCAAAAAGTTTTTGCTTATTTAAATGGTTGCAATGTCTTACCTGTCCAAGTTGCTGAATGGCCCAACTTAAGATCTTGTAAAAGGCATGATGAACAATTAACACTTCAATAGATTTGACATAAAGTATACAGAATTTACATACACCTCTTGATTTTCTTCAACATTTACCCCAACACTGTCTGTAGTCAATGCCATTAAACTTAAATGGCTCCCTCTTGGTCATCTCTATGTAAGCAAAGAGGAGTCAGGAATTCAAATGGGGAAAAAACATCATCATAAATTACCCAGGTATCCATGGGGAAAGTGCCTGAATGGCATCTCTTTGGGGAATGACTGCTGCTTCGATGCATGCATGTGAATTCATCTCAAAGATGCTAATCGAAAGTCCAATATAAAGAAAGCCTGTAAATCCTGCACTGAGGTGCTTATCTACGTCGAGTGTGCCTGGCATATAGGAGACCACAGCTTACACACTTGGCTAAATGAAATGTGCCAATAAATCATCAATCTCCATTGAGTATCTAGTGAAAAAGGGGACCAGTGGTCTCTGATTATCCAGCCACAAAACCCTGTACACTCCTGCTTACGCTCGTATAAACAGAGCAGGGTGTTGTTACACTAGCTGCATTTTGCTGCCGAAACATTTCTAGATCTCTGCTATTTGTCTTTACAAACAGGGCAAGCAGAGTGAAAAAGACAAAAGGGAAAAGAAAGAAAGGAGTCAGCAGCCTTGCTGGAAATGATGCTAGAATGTCTTAGAGTTTAAATCCACTGCCCTTTAGATGCAGTAAATCACCAGGTAATATTCTGTGTAGAGTTAACAATCCATTTAACAGGGAATGCTCAGGAAAAACCCTGAATATGCACTTCTCTTCACTAAAATGGATCAATGTAGTATAAAAAGCTCGAACATAGTATGCGTTGTAATTGCATTTCACTCAGTTTGCCATTAGATGGGAGGGTTTGGTTCTACAAATAAAAATTTGAACAACNAACCTTATATTAACGCTTCTTTTCTAATAATAGAAATACCACTCTTTAATTACAGGTAATGAGACAAAAACTAAAGCGTGGCAACCACAGAAATATCCATTTAACCCCCTTGTTAAAAGGTCAGAGCTCGGGGTTGTGTCAGCATTGTTGTCAGGGCAGGCTGTAATCTTTGACGGCCTTAGATTTATGAGGAAGAATTCTAACAGGAAATGAAATGAAAAGAAAGGAGTTGTTCATATAACACTTGTCAGTCATGCTGCTCTGAAGCAGTGGATTTTTTTTTTTTTTACTTGACTGCAGCATTAGTCAAGCAAAGACCATTGAGAACTGCCCAATCAACTAAAGTCTAAGGCTGTTTAATATGACTTATTGTTTAAGGGTTGACATTCTGTTGTACTTTTGAAAGAACAAGAAGATCAAAGACAAAGAATATCACTTTCAATCTGTTGAAAATGGCAGAAGAACCTCAGTGGTGCAAAAGAAAATTACTACATCCATTACTATCGCCCCTGTCAGTCAGAGTGATGAGTTTATGTATATGGAAGGAGCAGTTAGTGTGTTCCTCCTAGTGTTCAGCTGCCCTGTGATGTAGCATGAGCAGCAGCAATTGAAATAACTACAGTGGCTGGCTTCACGTGTCTTGGCGGAAACATGTGCTTTCCCTCACCATCCCTGGTTGGCCAAATTAGAAGAATATGGGGTAAAAAAAAAAAAAGACAACCTCAGGAGTTGCAATTTCTACCTTCTTTTCTTGTGGAAGTGAGTTTGAAGTGAGTTTGGAGGAAAGTCTACATTTCTACTATAAAGCATGAAATAGAGAACTGCGAAAAACTTACATTGCAAGATACATAGGATCACCCAGATCTAGCATACCAGATAAGCAGTATAGTGGACAAAGCTTATATACAAACTTGTAGCTCGCTACCCTGCAGTATACACAACTTAACTGGAACACGCCTGCACTGTCATCCATCATACTGCTATTACAGAGGAGCCGACCATGAGACAGCACCTTTACAAATTTTTAATTGAAGAGCAACAAACCATCAAGAAGAAAATTGATGCCATGCTTGAAAGGGCACAATCAGACCTTCAGCATCTTCTTAGCCATCACAAGTAGAGTTGGTATCCAAGAAAGAAGGTAGTACTTGGTGTAGACGTTTGTAAATTGAATTTCAAGGCCCATCTTGAAGGTCAACCAATTTAGACGCATGGCATATTCAGGAGATCTCAAAGTGGGTACTGCTTATTAAACTTGAGAGCATTCTGCGTTACTTGCTGTGAAGTGGTTGAATATACAATTTATACCTTTTAGACTATAAAATGCTGCTATGTTCCAGAGTCTTATGGAAACAGTTTTGATAAAATCTAAACCCGAATGTTGTTTCCTTTACATTGATGAAAGGTACATACTCCAAGTCCATAGCATGACATCAACTGTTTTCAGGAATGGCAAGCTGGTTTTGGTGTATTTGCCCATAGATAAGTTACTCTGGATGCCCTACAAAACAACATTATCTGCAGCAGTGTAATGACACATTCAAGGTCATAACATGACTCATTTATTCATTTACATTTACTCATTTGGCTGACTTATAATTAAGACTGAGCAGATGAGGGTTAATGGTTTTGCTCATAGACCCAAATGGGGTAGCTGGGTGGTGCTAGCATTCGAACTCAATCTTCCTATCAGTAGCCCAAAGCTTTGGTCACTAAGACACAACGTTGATTAAGCAAGCTGCTGTGACACCACCAGTGCTTAAATCTTCTGATTTAATCAAATGTTTCCACATGCATGTTGCATGCAGTACTGATCCGTACTTTTAGTTTTGCTGGGGACAGCATATTTGCAGTAGGTAGATGGAGTAGGGTGCATAGTCACCTATGAGTTCAGACTCATGAATATAATTATTTCACTTCTAAGAAAGAATTCCTATTGGTAGTGTGCACATGCAAACCTGGAATGCATATCTGGTAGGGTAGAAGATATTAAAGGACCCCTGTGCACTCTATGGGTGTTTAATCAGCCTCAAGAGGGTCTATATGATTGCAGGGATTTGGTCTCATCCCGAAAGAAAAAATTGTAATGTAGCGCCTGATACTTTCTTATACGTCCCAGATGCCAAATATTTGTCTGTAGACACTCCTTATTTTGAACTACACACTGATTGGTCTGACATCCCTAAAGAACAAGAGGTTGTCACACATCAGGCTGCCGCCACTCATCAGCTGAAAATACCCAATGATTGGTCAGACATCACTAAATATCATGATGCAGGCTAAAGCTTCCTCGAGAGTGAGGCCAGAGGGGAAAGCAGCACCCAGACAGAATTGGATTTGTGTATAAACATCTGTTCTCTGGTGCCTAACAAGCATCCAGCACAGACAAACCTCATTTGTTGAAATGATCTGCCCTAATGCAATCCACACCAGAATTTGAACCAGGGTACATGTATGGGATAGATATTATGGGTCCTTTACCTAATCATAGATAATTACAGTAAATAGGTTGAGCAGTTTCAAATTCAGACTGCATAAAACAGCCAGCACCCTCATTAGAGAACCCTCTGACTGAGGGTTCAGTTTATATCCCATCTCCTCAACTTGGTCTGCCAGATAGACTGCAGTCTATCTTTCCCAAATCAATCTCAATTAAGAACAAAAATCACCCATGGGTTCTAAGAAATCTGCCTGGCAAGATATTTCCAGCCGAGATTACTAAAGGCTCCATTTTCAAACTGTGGTGCTTATAAGATGGTACGAAGGCAACAAGAACTTCACCTGCAGGTTTGCACAAATGTCAAGAAGGCGCAGATTAAACTAGCCAATCACAAAAGGTCAACATGAGCCATCAAGAAGGGATAGGTTCGGTAAGGACTTGTCTCATGCCTTATCTCATGCAAGCGTGAGTTGTAAGGCGAACATAGCAAAAAAAAAGTTGAAGGGTTTAGTGCAAAAATACCGAACCACTGAATCTACAAACTAAACATTATTTTGCCATCCTTTGAAAAGGAGAGTAACTTGCATAGTCACAAAAGATGTTTCAAAGCATGTCCATGAGTTATCGTTAGTCTCATACCATAATTGCCTAAGTCCTATTTGAACCAAATAGGACTTGGGCAATTATGCTATGAGGCTAACGTTATGCTATGTTTCGTTTTTTGCCACTATGAGGTGATTATCTTTTCAAGTCTAGCTGGTAGAAGGAAGAACATTGCTGATCAAATGCTTGTTCTAACAGGCAACTATTTAAATGGGTCAATATTGTAGTGGATAAGGAGACACACTGTATTTGTCCGTCTTGTACATAAAACATTTTGTGAGAGCTCAAATACCTGCCTGTAAAAGCCTGTAAAGCACAGAAGCCCAGCTTTTATGGGGATTTTTAGTGAACCTTGAGGAAATGATATTTGGGACTATGTGCACATTTTGTGCTTTAAAGCCAGTGGATTAGTGCAGCATTAGTAAGTGTAACACTTGAGTAAGTGTAAACACCACTGAGGACTACTCTACCGAAAGGACAATAGAGAGAATTTCTTAAAAAAAAAAAAAAGATTTTCAGACTCCTTTAATTTTCTCTGCATTTTATTACGTTTATATGTTGTTATGTTTTGGAATTTTGCGTTGTATGCTAAGATAGATAGGGAAATAATGAGTCACAGATTTCTGACTACTAGCTGTTCTACTTTACCACATGATATTATCTCTATCCCCATGGCTTTACAGGTCTGAGGAAGAGGTAAAGGCACTTGAGGCAAGGTGTACCTGCAAAGTTCTAACCTACATGAATAAAACAGAGATACAGTTAGTCTTCTGTTCCAAATGCATTAGGAATCATTGGAGCAAAACAGTTCTTTTGCTTCCACTGACCAATTGTGTACTGTCCACTTACTGTGTAGAGACAAATAGATATTTGGGGAAGTTTAAGAATGTAAAGAGTTCCTGGAAATCCTGCATATAAAGAGTTCCTGGGGGAATTCCAGTATAGGTTCTGCTACTGTGACCAAGTTAGACAGACTGTTACAGAAAAAAATGTAGAAAGTAAAAACTGCACAGTTCATTAGAGTGCAGTTGATATCTTCATTTAGATACCAGTCTTCATTCAACAGATGGACAGTCATCTGGTGACTTCCTGAAATTGAGCTCTTATATCAGTGAAACATCATCACTAATAAGCCTATTAAGATTGAATGAACAGAAGGCACATGACTAAGCCGGTAATCTTGCACTCTGCTTGATCCTTCAGGCATTCTCAGTTAATTAGCTGGAAATAGAAGGCCAGGATAAAATTTATTTCAAAAATTATATAGAATAAACAAGTCTAAATGGACTTTTGGAGGCCAACTGAAACCTTAATTTGCTATGCAAAAGCTTGTGGCAAGAATTATCTCGACAACCACTCTTTCATTCTTTTGTTGTGTACATCTTCAGCCTTTGACATATTTCAGCCTGGTGGTTAAGGACCAACAATCAGCTAAGAAATATCCAACAGAGTGGAGGAGATACACCAATGGGGGGAAACATCTAAAGTAGGACCATCATGAGATATACCAGTAAATATGCTTAGGCTTAACTAATGTGAGGTGGCATTAGTTAGAAGGAATTATAACAAAATGCTTCACCAGAATGAGAGAAATCATCAACATTGATAATTATTTATAAACGTTATATAGTTTCATATATATATAAAAGAGAGCAGTTGTGATTAACTGAAAGGGAGAAGAGTTGGGGCAGAGTGCTCATACAAAAAACTGTGCGATTGTATTACACAGTTATCATACCATGAATTTTTCATATCATCCCAGCCATAATTCAAGGATCCAGTAACATACACGCTTTAGTCAGAAAACAAAGGTGTCTATGTGTAAAGTGGATCTGAACAGAGGTGTCATTAATCAAAAACACCAGGACAACTGTCAGTAGTTTCAAACAGCTTTAGTGGAGAGTCAAATGCTACACTTTGATCACTGATCGTCAGCATACAGTATATCTTTCCATTTCCCAGAAATAATTGCATGATTAGAAGGTATGACAAAGAAATCTGGCGTCAATTGAATCCTTAATATTTTCCGCTGCTGGAATTTTAGGCTTTCTTCAAAGGAAGGGCAGCAACAAAATATCCCAAGCATCAAGTTGCAGCTCTTAGATCTTGCCAGTTCTGACATCTCACAGATTTCACTTAATATAGGATTACCTAATTGTGAGTTAGCAAAACATGAAAGAAACCCAAAATAGGTTTAGTGATTTTTCTGCCCTTCAAAATAAAATCCTGTGTTGGTGGATCACACACTAAATGTGAATGCATGCTTGAGCGTAGCTCTGGGAGGTTTCTTGCCCAGTCTCGAGTGCTGTAGCTCTAATGTTACACAGAGTGGCAGGGGATAAATGAAGGCCATTGTGTTGGCGGAGCTCCCTGTCATTCCACAGTCATGCTAATGGCTCTAATCTGACAGTGGACTCCGGCTCCCAGCATCCCCCCCACCTCTGCATTCCTGTCCCCGTGTCATTCGCAAGGAACGGCAGCATTACATGCCTGTTTGTTCCCTTTGTCGCATAGTCTTCCCAGCTATTAGGGCTTAGAGGAAGGAGGAGGGCAACAGCCCAAGTAAGGCATAGATTTGTGGGGGTTTTCCCTTCTTGCTGACCACACTGGTTCTCCCGCTGCAGACCAGTCCCTATTGTTTCCAATCAGCCAGGAATTTGCTCTTGTAGCCACTTACAAAACGAGAAATGTTACTATAATCTTGTGGCAGACTGTACAAGGCAGTCCTGAGGTTATATCAGTTTTGCCCACCTTTTTCCAGGTACAGGGCTCACAAACATGGCTGCAGGGAACTAAAAGTTGTGTATGTTGGCATTGCTGCCCCTCTTATTATCCTAGCAGCAGGAGTAATTGAGCTGAAAATCAAAAGGCCAGCACTGTCCCAAGACATGACTTAAAATGCCAAGGTAATCTAGTGTGGCAGGCCCAAATGCAATTGCAGTTTAATGCCACATGGGTGCTTTGAAGAGGCAGTGAATAAAGGCCTGTTTTCATCCTGATGCAACACATCAGTGGATATATCAGAGGAGGCTAAGAGTGGTAAAGAATATGTCATATCCTAGGTAAACATGCTATAATATCCTCCAATTCATGCATTCAATGTTTGAAAAGTCATCTGGAGTGCAACTTCAAAGACAGTTCCTTATTTGCTACTAATTCAGTGGCTGTCTGCCAAATGCAGCTGATACTTAAAAAGTGTAAGGTTTAAACTGCGGATTAGAAGTCCCATCAAGAGGATTAGTCTAAAATATGTCTGGATTTTGGCACTCAAGCTGAAAGCATAGTGAAATTCCTGAGGTAGAAAAGGTGACACTGGAATATGTCGCTTCAGTGAATTGGCTATGGCTGGTCAGCTCATACACCTGCAGCGTGAACAGGGTGCTAGGCAAGCTGACTTCTGCCATATAATGTGTCATAGCGTCATTTCTCATGCAGATTGATGGACGTTTCTCCTTTGAGACGGAATGCTTCAATTTCAACCAGAATTCCAATTCGTCTGAGTGCGCTAAGTCATCTGACCTGTGGGACTGGGCTTCTATTACTTCAGCAAGTTCCTACAGTTGGCTTCAAATCTGAGGGCTGTCGAAAATGTCAGTCTGTTCCTCCATCTCACATGCAGTTACCAGATGAAAACTGATACAAGAGCAACTGAAATAAGCGAATGGCAAATCATACTACACGTGAAGCAAATGCAGTGGAAATAGTCCTATCATGGACAAAACGAGGACAAAGTGCTCTCTAATTTCATCCTAATTTTCTCTGAGAGGAAAATGACAGGTCAAGCTGAGTGGTTCCTCCATAGCATGTGCCAATTCACCAACAGTGTTCCCATGGAAATATGAGGCAGCTTAATATTTCTGATTGGTAAGTCAAGAATCCCTGAAGGAGTGCCTGGGGGCTTGATTTCTGCTCTACAATGACAGCATAAATGATCGCTCAGTACCCAAGTCGAAATCAGTGCTTTGCTTTCTAAGATTGGAACCAATTTGTGCCAAATTAGGAAGTAGTTATACTAGTTTAAAAAGTAATTGCTCATACTCAATCAGTATTGTGTTTTATTCTTAGTTTACTTCATGTATGTGTTAAGGCACTGATTCACATCCCTGGTCTTGGATTACGCCTTCTGTACATTTTAGTGTTTTCCCGGCTGTAACCCTTCCCTACCCGCTTCAATTCAGGAAGGGCTGTTAGTTAGCTGACTAGTTTAGGGAAGACGCTAAAATGGGAAGGACAGCAGGTGCTCCATGAGTAGAGTTAGGTACCTGTGGTTTGAGGTGCTTTGTCCTGTCATGAAACAGTAACGCATAACTGTTTCATGGTATACTTATAGCTCTCAATAGTCCTCACTGAGTGCTAGTGTAGCTCTGGTGAATGATAATTTTCACCACTACTTCTTAATGTTCCTTTCTCAGTCTGTGGCTTAAGAACAACTTTTCCACAAACAACTAGAAAATGTTGGAAGCAACAAAATAAAAAAAATTCAGTCCTAAAGGGGCAGAATAACAGTCAGCTGGAATGCTAGGCAAGGGTAAAATGAGACGGATTGCCTCCAGCACTATGACATCCAGCAGCTGTAACTGAATATTGAATTTACGAAGCAGGGTAAGGAGGGGAGTGAGGAATTGATTATGGCACTTTGCAGCTGCGTTTAGGGCCATGTTCTCTCCACAAAAGCACCAGTTCTACAAGGATGAAATCAATGGCGGGGTCATGTCCATCACAGGAAGGTATGATTGCCCAAAGGGTTATCATGTTTACCTCTGTCTCCCAGAACCACAGTGTGGAAAGAGGACGTTCTTCATACTCCTTCAAATTGATGCAATGTGGTGGAGGCAAACAGAGAAACATACCCTTTGTGGCTAGAGAAGGCACTGACATTGGGTTCTCAGTCATGCTTGGTGTAGACTATCAAAGTCTGGACTACCACGACATTCCACAGCAAACCACAGAATCAATCAAGAGCCATAATGATTACACCATAAGTATATGCAATAAATTATAATTAATCTAAAAGCTATAAAGAGGTGTATTGCTTAAGCTTTATAATACAAAATGTTTCTTTTTTATGTTGAACAAGTCATAGAAAAGTTCATATTTCAAGGAATAACCATACCAAACCAAGCCAACGGATATAAACAAACAGGAACAAACACTGACCTCAGTGAAAGTCTCAACCAAAGCTGTCATTATCCTACACTCTGATCCATTCACCACCATACAAACTGCACCCTTGCACTGCACTCAGTGGTGACCACGGATTACAGCATGAACAGCGATTTGGGGAAAATATGCAATTTCGCATTAGGCTTTTAGGACTTATGGGCTAGACACACAACCCTCTGTCTCTACTAAAGCCAGTGACGTCTGCAATGAGGACAAATCACCAGGCCTCGGCAGACAGTGTGCTTCCATCTCCAGAGAATCGGACAGATTCACTCCCAGACATCTGGTCCATTTACAAATTGGAAAACACAATTTAAAAGGAAAAAAGAGAGAGGGAGAAAAAAAAAACGGTGCACAGAAGCAAGTTTCTGCAATGACAAAACCAGATTCCCTTTGCTGACTCTAATTAATATTGTTTACTAGCAGCGAAAGGGCATTAAGGTTGTAAGTGTAATAGTAAGCTAGCTTACTTTTTTTTCCTCATGGCTAAATGTTATATTATTAAAACTATTTGCTTTCCATGTTCAGCTACTAAATAATGTAACACCATTTCAAGAATATTTGAAAAATGTTCTACATGGTCCAGGCTGTTCTAGTGTCGGATACAGATTTTTAAATAATCTTATATGCATAAATAAATAAATAAATAACCAAACAAAATAAAATAAAGTGAAAGCATTAGTTTGTTCACTGTGCTCTCCATATCTCCCCTCTGGTCATCTTCCTAAAAGGATTGATTCTCTCAGGAGGATTACGTCTCTCTCCATAATGACTGTATGTAATAATTAATGGGATTAGGAGATTACACAGTAGCTGGTCCAGTCTACGCCCAAGGCCAGACTGCCCAGCGCCTTCTCCACACTTATCTGATGGCATGAGCCTGTCTCCACATGGCGTCATTAGCAAGGCCTAATGGAAAGCAGCCCAGAACAAACTCTGTCGCTTTGGTCTGAGGATTTTTAACCTGTCGACACCCACTAATGCATTCATGAGCAGTGGCAGCTCTCTACACATCTGTCTTGATTGTACCAGAACTAAGGCTGCCACTTAACGCAGAAATAAATGATTCTGGATACACAGATCATTCTGGTTCACAAAAGATTCTTTGCCTGAGTCAACAGTCATTAACTGATCAGTGGATTGAATTTAGCCTTTGCTGTGTTGAAGCTAGTAGAATATATCAGATCAACACTTACACACACATATGGATAATTTAAGGTCAGGACCAGATTTTTCATTCAAGCTCCTTCAATTTCTAACCAATATCTTGAATATTCAAGTTTAACAGCCAGTACATGTAAAATGATTTCTACAATACTGAAAAGACAGCAATGGACTGCTTAGGTCTATTCAGTAACTGCTTTATATTCAGTAACTGCTTTTTCTTGATCAGGGTCATGGTGGAGCTGACCCTACTGGACCAGACCACTGGGCATGACACAAGAACACATAGCAGTCCATCACAAGGCACCAAGCACACACACATTTACATCTAGTGACAATTTATAGTAGCCAATTCATCCACTGCCCTGTTTTTGGGAGGTGGGGTGAAACACTGGGATGTGAACACTGGGAGGACATCTGAAACTCCACACAGCAACCCAAGCTCAGGATTGAACCAGAGACCCTGGAGCTATGAGGCAGCACCACTCATTGTACCACCATTTAGCCCTGTGCCACCCTTAGTTCAACCACTGTAAAAAAAAGTTCAAACATATTGATTTTATTTTTGTGTTTAATAACCTCAAGTGTTGAGTCTTCCTTGAATATAATTACTTTCCTGCGAGAAATTTTCTCAATAGAAGGTAATTTGCATTCAGATTTAAGTGACTCAGATCACTATCAGGTCAGATAATAAGAACCAGATAAAAGATATCATCCTTTAAAAAAACAAGCTTGGAAGATGCCATTAAATCGTCTCAAGGCCTACAGACAACAAAATAAGTTTTATACAAATGACAGCTAACACTTTTCAAAACATTGACCCAGCTTGACACTCTAAACCCTTATGATGTCATCTCTCTTTCAATTACTTTTCAGAACAATCCCCACAACCTTGACCAAAGAGGTAAAAAAATAAAAATGAAGCATAAAACATCATTTTTGATGCTAGCAGCTCTGCTCTGTGCTAACCTGCCAATGGGAAAACAAGGCATAGCTGGACATCTCTTAAATGACTGAGCCACAAATAGGATTAACTTACTCAAAGAGTGCACTGCTTGTGTTTCTTTTCAGCATACAGCTGTGAGTCCTTGGTGAATATAATTAGCCTATTCTAATTTGGGAGAAGTGTGTCAGGGAGGCATATCCAAAAAAGCTATTATTAATTGGAAACAAAATAAAAACATATCTCTCCCATGTTTCTTTAACAGATTAATTATATTGATATTTTTGCAAAAAATGTCCTGAAAGGTGTTGGAAGATCAAGTAATTGGAAGAAAACCATATAAAATTCAATATGAAAATATCTGATTACTACAGATGCAGGAATTGTCTTGTTTAGTTTATTTATTGAGTAGAATGGGTGTAGAATTGTAGTGTGAATGTTGCATAGTGTGTAATGTCTTCTATTGACAATGCAGCCTAGCTTAGAGATGGCTAAAGTATAATTTCTTTGTGTAAAAGCATTGCCATGAAGAATATTTTATTGATCCACTGAGATGTTTAAAGGATAAGCACAATGAGCAAGAAAGCAAGAAATCTTTCAGACATCACTGAGTGGTAAGTGAAGAAAGGGTAACACCATTTTGGACCCTGTTTGGAATTTGAGAGACATTGCAACAGAAAATCAGAGCCAGGGACACAGAGACTATTGGAAACCCTAAGAATCAATAGAATAAGTGTATGCTCTGAGCCGCAAATGACTAACATCAGTGTCACAGGAAGTGTGTAAGTGTACGAGTGTTTGGAAGGAATATATCTCAGTCTAGTGTCCTGGAATATATCTCAGTTTAGTGCACTAGCCAGTCTAGGCCCCTGTTGTGAGTTGGCTTGGGGTTGGCACTGGATGCCTTTCAGTCAGCAATGGCATGCATTTTTTTGGGGGTTGTCATCAAAGACATAGAGCATGTGAATCTTTTTTTGTGGGATCATAATGTAAAAGACAGCAGATTTCACCTTGGGCTGGGTGATATCTAAAACAAGTATAATAATATAACAATCTGAGGGGTCTAAGAACCCTTAGCAAGTAGAACCCCCAGTGGCCAGTTCTTGCCAAGTTGCACAGAACATAAAAACCCTAACCCTAACCCTAACCATAGATAAACAAATTTTCAGTTTTTTATTTTTATTTTTATAAGGGCTCAATTGTAAGCCTGCCAAATGACTGCATATGATTGGCAGATTCTAGCCATTTTGTTTAATTAATCATTTCCTCATTAGGAATTTATTGAAAGATTAGTACAAAGATGCAATACACCAAATTTCAGCTCAGCCAGATTTACTGTTCCTGAGAAATAGCTAGTTTAATTGTAGCTTGCCTCCACCTCATCATTTGCAAACCTCTATTGAATCTTGTCAGAATCATTTTTCAAGTTTTGTGTGAATCCATGCAACCCATTCTGAGTTACAGCTGTTTCAGTAAAATAAGGTCTGCCCTACTGTTCCAAATTGTCAACATGTTTTCAATAATTGTGGAGTTTCAGACTTTCAGACTGAGTAATTTGACACCAGCTTTGTGAAGATTTGCCAAAAATCCTAGGAATAGTTTTCAAAAGTAGGTTTTGAATTTGCATGTTATGCGAATCAGCTCAAGATAGAAGTAGGCAGTGCTAAATGCTCCAAATTGTAAATGTCACACTAAACTAAGAAATCAGGGGAATTTTGTATCTATGACTCACAGTTATAGTCCAAGATATAAAATGTCACCATGCCAATGTGGATCACCTTACTTTCTTGAGGATCTGCAAGGATTCTGCACCATCCTGCCAAACGTAGAGTTTCTAAGACTTATGGTCTTTTCTCTGGGTCGTATTTAGTGTAGAATCATGTAGAATAATGAGAATAAAGAATATAAATCCTAGCAATTCCAGTAGAGTTTTGCTAACATTTGGTGCTTGGACCCCTAAATATCCTTTTAACCAATAACATCACTCCACCAAAACCCCCATGCAGAGCTGCCTGATGTCACCGCTAATTTATTAGCATTTTATCACTGGATTCAAATTAATTATTATGCTAAGCTGCTGTCACTTTTCTTCTTTGTAGGAAAATTAAATGTAAGTAAAATGTTAATATTATTTTGGCTGTTATTAGTCTATAAAATTACGCCTCACTAGTTTTCTATCTGGTTTTCTACATCGTCTTTAAAGGATTAGCACAAATTGTGATAAGATTGCTGATATCCAATTAAATTGTCCGGGTGCTCAGCCAGAGTTTCAGCTGAACCACGAATTTCACCCATGAAGCGTGTCGCTGTGCCTTTTACAATAATATTACAATATTATCTACAGCTAACGAGACCAACCTCTCAAGGGAACATCATCTCGGTCAGTACAGAACAAACAAACCAGTCTTACATAATTCATAGGTATCATGTCGTCAAATGACTAGCCTCAAATTCAAGAGCCAAGCTCCCAGAACAAAACCAGCTAAACCTTGCATATGTTAAGTAAACCCAAGTGCCACTGCTTGGCACTTATTATTCTGTTCTAGTTTCAAAGGCTAAGTTTAATCTCCAGTAAAATGCAATATAAGCCTTAAGGGTGAGAAAGCCATTTGATTCACGTTTTTTCATATTCCTTGTTATGGTCATCCATTCTTTATGAAAGACAAGATCGCCATTCAAAACAGGCATCTGCGGCCTTTCTGAGCTATTACTGTCAATGTGAGTGTGTAAAGAGATAAAAATACATACAGCAGGCTTCCTTTTTCATGAAATATTCATGACTCTCTTATTTCTGCTCGATTTTTCATTCACAGCGCACTGTCCACAGATGTCTTTAAAAATGTACGTGTATATCACTTGGTGTGGCACACTGACTCCTGGAACAGAATAGGCTAGTGTGCATGCATGATGAGATTAAATTGACCATGGCCACATCTGGGTAAGCGATTATCGTACAGGTATGGCGGTTATGTGCAGAAGAGCATGGTTTAACAGCTGGTGGTGCGCTGTACTCATGACCGATATGAGTATCAATACTCATACTTTGAGGAAAAGTAGTTAATGGCTCTAAGCTTTCTAAATGGGTCCTGCCTAAAACCTATTCAGATAGGGAAATACTCTGTTAAAAGGGGTTCCCCTCTTTAAGGGGTTTCCCCAGACAGACGAGCCAAAGAAGAATTTAGGCTTGTAGATTCATATTTTTTCTCGAAAATATAGAACAAACTGTATAAAGTTTCTGATATAGTTAAAGCCAAACCGAACTCTTGGCAAACTCAGAAGTGCCTCAAGCCACTTTAATATCTATTAGTCCATGTGCAGAATCCATCTCAGAGTGAAATTGATACTTCTGGTTTGGTTAGGTTTGCACATAATTAAATGAACCAAATAGCAAAATAAATAAATAAATAAATGGCTGAGGTGTGTGTAAGGCTCTAAATGTGCATGTAAAACATAGTCTACATGTGTGTGTGTGCGTGTGTGTGTGCAAATTGCAAAAATTCTCTGAGCATGGAGAATATAGAGTAGATGCAAAACAAATGATTTGATAACAAATAGAAAATTTGTTCTTTGGTCCAAATATTCAGAACATAAAACATCCTATTTCTGCAGAGCTACAGTTCTATATTTTGGTTGAGTTTGCACCTTGAGGCTCAGTTTAGCAGTTCACATCTATGCAAACTGCTGCATGCGACCCAAAATGTTTAGCATGTTTGGTTCACTGCCTGCATTTGGGTCAATTCAGGGTCAAATGGGTTTTCTCACTAAAATTGAACCACATTAGACCGGTTGTTTTGTTCCACACCCCAAGTGTGATTGCTGTGTTTTCACCTGCATAAATGAACCAGGTCGAGGGAGAAGACGCAACAATCACACTTGGGGTGTGGAACAAAACAACCGGTCTAATGTGGTTCAATTTAAGTGAGATGGGTTCGATGCGAACAGACTAAATAGACTAAATATGAGAAAGCACCCTTAGGTAAGAAGAACCAGAAAGAAAGTGGGTTTACACTCCAGACAGCTTGCCTTATGTGTACATTTTAATCAAACTTCAGGAACAACTGCCGGAAGAGTTGCGTGTTCGAATGGAAAACAGTCGTTTTGTTTTGTGCATTTACTATTTGTATGCTCTACACACCACTTAATGTCAATATTTGACAACAGTTAATCTATTCGTCTTGTGTGGGGCATTTAATCCATTTCAGAAATATTCCACAGACTGGGTGGCTCGTCCTCCTGCACTCCAGCGAGAGCCGAATTGTCATTGTCCTAATTGTTGGCAGCATCAGATAAAAACTTCTGACCACAAGATTCATCTCTAAAAGCACATCCCTGTCAAAAAGGCTAACAGGAACTGCATAATATAGGATGGGCTTGGATAAACAAATTGAATAATAAGGTTAGAAATGAGAGATGGATGTCCGTTTTTGCGTGTAGAATAAACAAATAACACTGTTATCTACATCACTGAGCTCTACCATCACACAAAACACTGAGTGCATTTAATACGGATAAAGCATATAAACTAATCTTGTGCAATGGAGACCCCACTAAGACCCCGCTAAGACCCCTGCTTTACTGTACCCATAAGCCTGGGAAAGTCCCAAAGCTTATCCGCGTACACACAAACTGGGTGGGAATTCTTAACATTGTATCCACTAAAGCCTCTTTAACAGAAGAAAACAGGAGTCATTCTCTGAGGAGGAATCATTTCTCCAAGAAACACTCTACTTCTTTACCATTTTCTGTTGTTATTATGGCACGTCACCAATTAGTGTGACAGCCTAAGGCGTGAGGCTGTCACGTCACATTGCTAGGTGTGAATTCTTTCGCACCTAGCAACTAAAACCTTTTAGGTCCGAGCAGATCAAGCATTGCTAAAACTTGTCATTTACTCATAAAATATCTGTGTTTGGACTTCCACACTTGAACTTGTAAAGCAAGGCAATGATTTTAATGCAAGGCATCTGAAGCTTTGCTTCCAACGTACCAACTCTGACAAATCATGAGGGAGCTTATGAACATTGTTTGGAAATAAAAGGTCAGGGCTGCGTTTCCGAGAAGCATTGCAGTATGCATATTTATTATGCAACTAATAGCAATAAATAGCTGGGTTATGCTTGCCAGAGCAACATGTAATAGCAGACATGGAAGCGTTGGCCAGAGCTCACATCTGTCTGATTGCCAGGGTTTACATGCAGGGTGTAGATGCAATTGTTCCAGAACAATTTCAAAAATAAAAGTGACATAAATTCTTCTATAGACAGACATCATAGTAGAACTATTTTTGATTCCCTAAAGAGCCATTTGATGCACCAAACTTTCAACAATGTTACCCCACTAAACAACTCCAATATCCAGTCAAATGGATAATTTCCAGGGATACTGAACAAGCACTATGCAAAGAAATCAGAATCTCCGATCGATCATTTATCAGCACAACAATCAAACGCCACCCCTGCTTCAAAAGGGCAAGGCTTGCAGCAACTTTAACAGCTTGCTGGAACTTTTATAAAACTATAAAATCACCACTCCAACTACACAAACACACCTTAAAACACACCTTAAACACATATGTCAAAATAACACCTTTACATCTTTTTCATATCTAGCTGAGAAGCACGGACTAGAAAATAAACAATTCTTTGAATTTCTACAACTCAGATACATTATATGCTCTAAAAGACAACACGTTAGACCTCCCACATTAGCATCAGAACTTCTGAATATCTCACCACCAACTAAAGTCCTATCCAAAATATAAAAAATAATATTCAAATCCAACTCTACAATTGCCATACCATGTACAAACATGAGAAGATGACCTAGCAACAAATCTTACAGAAGTTGTCCTATATAGTTAATAACACTAGTCTGCACTTGATACAGTACAAAATAATCCATAAAAATCATTATACGGGTCGAAGGACAAATAAAATGAGCCACGGGGAAACCAACATCTGCACCCAATATACACAAAATACACAAGATGATTACATACATGCCATATAGGACTGCAAACCAGTTAAGCCCTGTCCCACTCTCCCTTTTACTCTGCTTACTCGGAGATACACCTGGGATCAACATCACAAAGGAAAACTGAAGAGTTCTTACAACGTTAACTATTGCCTAGGAAACCATACTAACAAACTGGAAAGCAAAGAATAACATTAATATCACACATTGGAAAAACCTAATAATCATCTACATAACAATGGAAAAACACTCTGCCTCAATTAAAAATAAAACTACCAAGTTTAATCTCTGTTTGGACACCACTCATCACCTACACACACCAGGGAATGACTTCACATCAGCTTCCAATATATTGTCCCTACAGACAAACCATATGACCAAAGCCATATCACACAGCTCAAGCATAACACTCACAAAACCCGCAACTAAATTACACGCAACATTCACAGCAACCAAAGTTGCTGTTATACAAGTGAATTAACCAAACCGACCTACCAGCTACTACTCTTTGCAAATACCCTTCAGACACCCCTCCGCCACCACCACCCACCGTCCTCATGAATACCATATTCATGTCGTGTCTACTGTCTTGTCTTGTTTTGTCTTATTGACTGTCCTATTGACTCACCCACTATTGTTACATCAAGCATCCACCATTCACCACCATATGAAGTACAACACATCTAAAAATATGAAGTACCCCAAAGGTGAGAAGGTGGTCAAAAAAATATTTTAGGTTCTCTGAAGAACTTCTTTTCATCTGAGATGATTCATCTGACTTCTTTCATCTGTTACCACTGAAAAAAAAAAAACTGTAGGCACCCTTCTGAAAGAGTTTCCAGAAAACCAAAAAAATGGTTTTCTACGTCACACTAAATAACATTTTTCTAGCAACTTTACTTTATAAGACAGTACCCCCTGAGGTTTCAATGCTTTAAGGTGCTACACTTAAAACCGAGTTCTCCAAGGGTTCTTAATATATTTATGGGTTATAAGCTTTCTTTAAAGGGGTTATACTTCCTGAAAGGGTAGGGATCTACGGAGAACATTTGAAGGGTTCCCCAAAGATCTCTTTGGGGTTTTACAATTAGCCAGTTTTCCTAAAGCGGAACAGTATAAAGTTTGCAGCATAAAGTCAAAATGAACTCTTGGTAAACTCAGCAGTACCTTAGGGATGTTAAAAACCCATAATAAATTATAAAACATTCTGCAGACTTAGGAAAAAAACATTGTTACATTAAAAAAAAACATTACATCTAAAACCATATTGGATTCTTTAGCTCGGAGCCTCTTTAGGGGAACCCTTACAGATGCTACGCAGAACCCAACATTTACATTTATAGCATTTGGCAGACGCCCTTATCCAGAGCAACTTACATTTATCTTATTTATACAAATGAGCAGTTGAGGGTTAAGGGCCTTGCTCAAGGGTCCAGCAGTGGCAGCTTGGCGGTGCTGGGGATTGAACTCATGACCTTCTGATCAGTAGCCCAATGTCCTAACCACTGAGCTACCACTGCCCTGTAACAACAGGGTTTTAGTAGGGTAACCCAACAACAGGGTTTTAGTAGGGTAACCCAACAACAGGGTTTTAGTAGGGTAAGTACCTTCAAAGAACCCTAGAGGAACCATTTTTCTCTCCCTAAAAGCCCCACTCCATAAATGCTTCTATTGTTTGATCATTGGTGATAAACCTTAAAGGTTCTATCACAGAAACTATCTAGAACACAGAAAAAGAAGGAGTCTAAGTAGAAATAGTTTACTATGGCTTAGAACTCTTGAGGAACCCTAAGAGCCACAGCCTGAAGGGTTCTTCTGTTTGCTCATCTGTGATAAACCTTACAGTTTTAATGTAGAATCATGAAACAGAGGATTCCATATCAGAGGGATCTCCATGGAACCATTTTAGTGTAGTATTAACCCATAACTATCTAAAGAAACCTTTTTTTCCGGGCCCTAAACATTAATGATTGTATATAGAACATTTGATTAGGTGTTAGAACAATTGACTATGTGAAGATCATTTGATCATTTGCCCTCTCGTACCCTCTCCTTTTTAAAAAATTCTTCTGTTTGTCCATCTATGATCAAATTTAATGATTATTCAGGACACTGCAACAGAAGCTTTTCTTACCGAAGAGAGTTCCAATTTTAAGCCGATTTTTAAAGCTTTTTTTTTTTTTTTTTTTAATAGTGTGTCCCAAATAACTGTACAGAAAAGATTAGACCAAAAGGAACTTCTACTCTTAAGAATCCAGATTTCTGATCTACCATCGATGACCTGATGCACTGATGTGCCAATAAAAGATTCTGTACATTCTCAGAATAGACACACTGATGAGCATTAGCCATTTTTCTCCCGATCTCCTCCCATTTTATTTCAGTCACTGGCTGATTAATCGCAGCAGTCATCATTTGCTGACTGTCAAACTAATAAATGACATCCATTTACCAGGGAAGCATTTTTCACTACTGGAGGCCTAATCTAATAACCAAGGGAAAAAAAAAAAAAGATCAAGTTTGGATTTTAGCACTCTGCAGTGATAACCCCATTTTTTAAACGTGAACTCAGACTAACAAGCTGCTTCCAAAAAGGACAATAATTAATGGCAGAAGTAAACACAAACTCTATTTCAGGGTCCCTGCTCTCTAATTATATTCATAATTAACTATCCCAGCATGAATATTCATTAAGTGTGGTGATGTAGAGTGCGTCTCATCGCTCTCGGGTCACTAATTAAGTTGCTCAAGTGCAGTAGCTGCAGTTCAGAGAAGTCACCAAGCACAAGCACACAATATCATGAATGTCTGCTCAGAGAAAAATAGCATTATTTCGACCAACACACACACACACACACACACACAGCATCATTCTAATGAACTGAACTTTTACACTCCTGCACATATTGATGACCTTAATGATACTCATTCATCAGAATTACTTTGCACTGAACATTAAGAAAAGAGGAAGGCAATCGATACACAACGTTACTGGCCTTACTAGGGCTGTGCATTGGAGATTTCTGACAGTCGTGTATGTGTGCATATGTGTGTGTGTGTGTGTGTGTGTGTGCGTGTTGCAATCTCAGACAGATCAATTACACATTGGCTTTGCCATGCACACCACTGCATCTGTCGTGCAGCTTTCAATTCCATGTTACTTCCATGTCCAGGTCTGGATCATAAGCGTGTACATAAATAAAGCATTTCACCTCATTTTTAATTGTTTCTTCATGTTTCACCACACAAAGTCTAGAAATCTGATATTCATGAATTTAAATCTGAAAGAAAAGTCTGTTCAGTGTGAAGAGTGTTGACCTGACAGCACACTGTTGACTGGAGGCCTGTTGAAAATGATTCATTTAGCCATTTGGCTAACATTAGCTACCCACCCACGTTAATCGAAAAGCTCTCTAACGTCAGCTGACTTCACAAAGAATTCAAAAACTGCACTCAGTAAACTCTTGTAATTAATAAATAAATAAATAAATAATTTTAAAAAACCTTTGTATCACCTCTTGCCAGGTTTAAAAAGACTGCAGTGATCCATATTAGATAAGCTAAGCTAAGATAATCCTTTATTCGTCCCCCAATGGGGAAATCTGCATTGTAACAGGAGCAGATATAAATCTATAAAAATGATATTTAAGAATGAAAATTTTAAGAGCGAGACACACCAAGAATGCACAAAAACACAAACACACAACAGTATTAAAGTGACCAAAGTGACCAAACTGCATTATTGCGCTGCTCCCATGAGATGGAGGGCCACCAACGATTTATTGTCCAGTTTAGTACTATTAGCAGCAGAAACAGAAATCTTTAATCTATGCTTTTCCCCCTACAAGGTGTGCAGCATTAGCTGATAAACATCTGGGGCAGTAAAGATCGTTCACTCCAGAATTAATCTGGAATAATGAAAAACAAGCAAAGGAGAAATACAATAGATACGATGGGTTTTTTTGGAATACTTATTATTCTACAAACCTCTTCTCCTTTTCATCTAATTCCAAAACAAACAAAAAAAAAAAGAATGAACACGATACACACTGACCAGAGAGAAGCCCGAACATTTCTATGCGAAATATTTTTTAATAGTTAGCGAAGGTGGCTGTACTTAATGTGCTAAGGTCGTTTTGACTTCTGTGACTAATCCCGATGTGCTCCCTATAGGAAATCAATAATGTCCTATTAAAGTAATAGCCTCATGCAGGTCATAAAACAACAGGATTTAAGCCATTTATAATGCCGGGCTGTGTCAGAGGATGTGCGGGCGTGTGTGAGGAAGAGGGAGAGTTAATCCGCCTTGCATGCGCAAAGCAAACAGCGCTAAAGCAAACATCATTTCCTTCGGTACTTCTGTGTTATAGTGTAATAAAAGTCTCAAGACGGTTCATTCTCTTATGGTGTAATGGAGTCTCCTGGTGCTTCTCTGCGCTCAGCTCGGGAGTCCTGCATTTCTAATTGCTTTCACGCACCTTAACAGGAAATGATTAAGCATAGAAAATAAATGAAGTCGGCTTGCACCTGAGCCGATTCTCAGAGAGCGGAAGTGGACCGGAAAACTCTTTCAGCGCGGAGCTTCTTCTGGCAGAGAGCAGATAAACATTACACATTTGGAGCTCCATCAGCGAAGGTGCATGCTAATGCAATCTGTGTTAATAGCCTTTCCGTTGCATGTAGTGTAATTTTTGTAATTGCGCTGCTTTTTAATAATTCACAGCATAGATCCAACTTTGCCCTCATTACAGCTGAGGAGACACACTCCTCCAACATTAATTCTACATTAGTTATATACTTGGCTGAGATCCTGATCATAATGAACAGAATTTATTTTTCATCACACTCCAAAGGCTGTTCTATTCCACAGAAAAATAAGGTCTGATAATCTGCTTGTCACCTTCGTTCAAAGGCAAATGGTAGTGTTTTACTGCTGCTGTAAAGCTTATACATGCCAAACGGATATTTGCTCCTTAGCCTTCAGGGCTGTTTTTAATTTTGGGGTTGTGTACCCGAGGCATTGAATTTAAAAGTCACTGAAACGCAGGGCTCTGGTTTTTTTAGCTAAGCCTTTCGCCTATTATTTTCGTAGATTAGCCGCGATGAGGCACCGACCCGAGACGCAGGAAATTGTGGGGAGTGGGAATGTATTCCTCCGTTTGAAAAAGGTGATGAAACTAATCTGAACTCGGGCCGCACCTGCCGGTACCGTTTTGGAAAGTGTCACTGCTTGCTCGGTAATTGAATTATTTAGCATTTAATCCAGCTGTTCTGTGTGTTCACTGGCAGGGGGGGAAAATAAACTGACCTTTTGTAGCAAGCAGAGAGCTCATGACAGGAACGCAGAAGATTCCTGGAGTGGTGAGGCTTTTTATGTAAGGCAAGGTGTGCTGTTAGAGTGAAATAATCAACACAGAGCTGCTGTGATGGTGTGAAATGGATTATTTTCCAATTACAGCACATCCCAAAGTGCTTATTGTTCTTATTCAACTGCAATTTCCCAATGAATACAGTTTTTATTTATTCATAAAGAACATGTCATGTGTTTTATCCATTTATAGTTGCATCTACTGTTGTGGAAAACACAACCGTTAAACAAGTTCACTCCAAGTACTGCTTGTTACGTTATACATATACATGTTATACATCCAGCTAAATATGTTATAGAAGCTATAAACAGTCATTCCTTCAGCAGCCTCACTTTTTTCTCTCTTCTTAAAAAAACCCTCCATCATCAAGTCCTTCTCATGTTACAAAGTTAAAGCTCTGCTACAAAGCACTGACACTGGAGACTCCTTCCAAAAATGTTAAATAGATGTGTTTTCATAGAAAACTTCACCATATAAATTTTTGATTACACTTTTTGAAAAGAAAACCTGTTCCTATGCAGGGTCTACTGTTTCAGTTGTTACTGTCAGAGCTGCTGTCAGAGCAAATGAATCGACACCTTCTGTCATGAGAAGAGGCAAAGACTGATGCAAATGCGGTAAAAAAAATTTTCCTATAATGAGGTCAGTGCATACAAATCCAAATCGGCCAGCAGAGTCAGAATCAATAAGCAAGCAAAGGTCAGGAGCTCTACAAACAGGGCAAACTTTTAACAGGAAGTTGAACAGGAAGTTTGAAAGAATCAGACAAGGTCAAACCAGATAAACAGATTTCGGAGACATGCACAGTAACGGCTGGTACACCAACAAAACTGAGCATATACTTCTCAACTTTCTTCTGAGTGAAACTCTCTTTCACTGTGTGTGTGTGTGTGTGTGTGTGTGTGTGTGTGTGTGTGTGTGTGTGTGGACACAGGCATGCTCAGTTAGAAGTCCCATGACTATGAACAGGGCAGAGTATCCCTGCATCTCAGTTTGCCTTCTTATAATATGCACTAAAACTATATACTCATTTCAGGAAGAAAAAGTACATACTTTGAAGTGTGTAGCAAAAGAGTACACAAGTACTGGGACATGCTAACACGTCATGTAACGGAAGAGACCGTTGTTGCCTGGAAGAGAGCACTGTCACTGTATACAGACTCCTCATTTCATTTCAGCTTTTCTTCGTTCATTATTCCTTATATAATTTATACTGTATAATTTAGAACTGTGCCATGTTTCATTTACACCTCCCTAAAACGGTCACTGAACTCCTCCTCCCTCTGCGATATTAGCTGATCCACTGATTAACTGTCCACAGTTCCACACTTTGAAAATCTACCTGAAATAGCAGACCGTCTGGGTAGCTTCGAGATGCTCATTTCAGTACACTACGATTTGGGACACACTAATTCTAATCTCGGATACTAGTAGGCGAGCTGAGATGCGGCATATGTGGCTGTGTATATATAGCATATATATATAGGCTGTGGTGTGTGCTGGGACCTGGAGTACGCTGACTGAGTGGCTCTGACACCTTCTTACCAATCAGATTGGAGCATGAAACAGCTCTGTATTTCATCGTACTGGATTTGCACACTTGATTCGTATTCAAAAGCCAAAGAGCGATGTACATTAGAAAGCCGGACCCGCCTGCTGCCGTCCGTGTTGTTTCCAGTGAGGTGGCTGACTCTGCTGTCAGTCCACAGAGATTTACACAGAAGTGCCTCAGTGCTTTGGTAGGATTAATTAAAAAGACAAGCACTGCAAGTGAGTAAGCCACAGTGTTAAAGAGCACATCACATCAGTGGTGCAGTGGTAGCTGCAAAAATCAGCACTTCAGATGCAGTGCTGAACATGTAAGAACAGAAATGAGGAGGGAGATGAGAGCCTGTCCAGAGCTGGTATTAACGTCCATCTGGGGTGATCGTAAGCACAGCTGGGACCACTAAAACCATGTGCAAATGTGGTCAGCAATGCCTATGGACACATGCTCATTTCTGAAGGCTTTCTGATACATAACTAACCAACAGAGTAAAAACATGTTAAAGTTCTGTTACTTCAAAAAATACTTCAAAAATAAAATTAATTAACAGTAAAAGCTGCCATTAGGTATAGAGGGAGTGATTCCAAAGAAAATAATGTAAATATAAGTTCACGGATGTTTAGTATTTGAAGAAGAGAAACCTTTAGCAGTAGCATTTGCATAAAACACAGGAAGTTAAACTATAAAAAAAAAAATCATAAAAAAGAAGGAAATAACAGGAGGCAATATCTTAATAATAAACTGTTCCAGTAGTCCATCATATTTAGCTCGACCTCAAATACTACAAAATTTTATTTGATGTGATTTATTCTATTTTATTTTAAGCTCCACAAACACACAGTTCATCCAAGTCACTCTGCCACTAGCCTCTGTGTCCACACTGAGTATAATACGGTAGTGTCCTGTGAAGTGCGCACTATACCCAACTTTTATTTCAGGATTCAGCCACAGACAGAATAGACCCTAGCAGGAAGGAAACAGCTGAAAATAACCTAATGTACATTTCTGCCTTAACAAATATAGCTCATTACTGCCTGTCTCGCCTGAGAAGACTGGGGAACTGCCAAGTCAACATCATTCTGCAAGTGATCGCTGAAAATGAGAGGTGTGAACAGCTCTTCGCCTCGTACAGGGCCTAAACTGAGGTCAGATCCAGTTCAGGTGCAGTTCTACAGCACACTCTAGTAACTCACACAGAGAACTTGCAACTTTTACATCTTTACAACTTTCTCCAGGCACCTCTGGAAATTAGCAGTCACCAAAAACTGTGAAGAAACATTTAAACCAACCTCGACTTGTAACATTAATCCTAACAACGCTTAGAGGTTATTCAGAGTAGCACCATCATCAAAATCCTCCCTGACATTTACTTCCTGATACTATTGATGCTGTTAAGCATTAGACTGCTGCATGCTCAGCTAAGAGACTAGCAACAACCTTGGCCCCTTCCCTAAGGCCAGTATGGATGTGTGTGTATATGTGTGTCGGTGTGTATGTAAGTGTGTCTGTGCGGGCTGCACGTCTTTTGAAGTTAAACCTCCCCAGATCAACAGACCTTCTTCACGCTTTCATCAAGCCGAGCATCTGAACTCTTGCATCTAGCAGGCACATGCTGGAGTGTGGAAAAAAAAGCAAAGTGCCCACCACTCAGACTTCTAATCAGGCCAAGACCAATAGGCGCGTGTTATTCCGTAATAAAACCGGCTCATCCCGGAGAATTTGCCATTGTATTTTGTTCTGCTTTGCTTCTTTTCATCTACCCAAAGTACTTACATGTGGGATCGACAAAAGCCAGAATTCAACATTTTATTCTTCATTCCTTCTATACTGGTATTACAACTTGTCGGATTCTTCCGAATCTTTTGTGCTTAATATTTTTACACAAGATTAAGCAGCCAATCAGGACACAGCTGTTCAGCTGGCGTGGCTCGATTCGATAACACGCGTTACATAATGCGTAAAGCTGAGCTACTCTTTTTCAGTCAACTTCTACTGCTGAAACTTTCAGATGGTCGGAATTAACTGGAAAAATACTGTACAAGAGCAACTCAAGGTACAATATGAGGGGGGAAAAAATGGCTGTATTTCAGTGTCTGTAGCAAATCCTCTGTTATGGACAATCACATGCATTTATGTAGATTATTTAGCTGAAGGTAGCTCATTGGACAGGAGACTAGCTACAAGGCAAGAAACATTATGTCAGGAAAAGAGAGCTTTTCTCAAAGTTTCTCAGATCTTTCATTTTATTTAATCTCTCTGGGGTTATTAGAAAATTGAAGACATGGTTTGATTAAAAAAAAAATCAATGACAAAAACAGAACATTTAAAAATGAACAGACAGAAATGCATCATATTAAATCATAGAAGATGTAGATGTACAATCATCTGTTTAGAGTCCATGACTTTAGTGAACTGAGATGCCACTATGAAACCATACATAACCACATCAAACTATCTTATTCATGGCCATAAACTAATCATTAAGTTTGCAGATGGTAGAGCATTAAAAGGTAAAAGTTGCCACCATTCAGTCTTGTTAGCTGATTATCCCAACCTTTGTAAGCAAGGCAAGGTTTGTAACTCTACTTTCACAAATTTTAGTTGAAGACTCCTGATGCAGTGTTTGATACAATGCCATGTCTAATCTAAATAACTGCTAGAGCACATCTCCATCCATTTACAATGCTCAAAAGTCTAATATTACATTCTGATATAGATGCTGTGATTCCTGCCATAATCATCATCATCATCATCATCATCATCTATTCAACAATAACAATACTATTATACAACTGTGGAAAAAGCTTACACCTACAGAAGTGAACCACACAAATGTAAATTACTTATTGATCTCTTGCTCTTTCAGTGTGACATCCATCTTAAAAACGGGCATGCGTTTGACAATAACAATATTCATTTGGATTAGGACATTACCAGTTCATTTGAATGTACAGATGCACCGCCTGGCTGCTTTCTCAGAAATAAGGCTCCCCCTCTTTCCCTCTGTTTCACCCCTTTCCCTCTGTCTCTCACTCTTCATGAGAACTTTCACGCAGGACAGATGGGATGGGGAAAATGCCGGATTAGAGAGGAAATCCTGGAGGAACTGGCTTGTAAATTAAAGCCAAATATCACATCTCCTTTTCCCTAAGGCTTCCACAAAGCAGCAGAACCCCATAAACGTGCAGCTGAAAATGGCACCAGTGTCATATCTCTATATTTCTCTTCTTCTTCCTATGTTTCCACAATCCCAGTAGGTGAAAAACTCCAAAGAGAAAAAAGAAAAAAAAAAAGACCAGCAGAAGGAAAGGAGTTTCCATCGCTTCACATTCAGGGTGAAATTTACAGCCGTCATTGGAAAGGTTGCCAAATCCATCAAACGCACTACATTTTATTCGCCTCCACTGAGCGATTAAATCATCCGTCTGCTGACACAGCGCTGCATATGATTTTATACCATCACTATAAAAGGCACTTTTGCAAGAAACAGGCAAGATATAGGAGCCGTGTGCTATTTTGTCTTTACAGATCCACCGATTTAAGTACTAAAGGCACCATTTCATTTGGCTGTCTTAAATAATTATCCAGTGCCTGAGGGCAAAGCAAACACTCAGAATGAAAGCCATAAAAACAAACTAGAGAAGGACTAATAAGAACAAAATCTGGCCCCGTCTCATAGGATGACTTTCATTTGCTTTTATCTTTTCCTAGTGCATTTTTTTTTCCCATCCAGAAATGATATAATTAGTGTCTGCTACATTGGCTGACCCATTCTCCAGAATCCCAGTGGATCTGGACAGTAAACAAAATATCAATCATGTTCAACAAAGCTGTCCGTGTGGCGAGCCTGGCCTTAATTAAATACACACAAAAACATATCTCTTTAAGAAATACTACACGAACCATATCTGGTACAGAAATGGTCCATTATGGTTTTTAAAAAACTCACCCACAGGGCAATTTGTACATATATTTGTTGTTTTGTGTGTATTTTAGAGATTAGGATAAAGGAACACCACTTTTGGTTTTGATGTCGTAGCCATTAAGCTGGAGAGTAGGTCAGAAGATCGTTCATGCTTTTTGAGACGAACCTTTGGGAATGCATCACAGTGGGAAAAAAACATTCGCTTTTGCTTAGAAGTAGGAAGAAATGGTTTTCAAAAAAATATTAGCTGAAGAGATCTCTAAATTTTTACATCAGTGGGTCATTAGTGGAATGATTACAGAAGACATCTGGCTCATAATTGTGTTCCACAGATGGATCACATAATTATAAAGGTTAATTATATCATTGCTTCATTTTTATTCGTGTTTGGACTTTGAGAAGAAACAAACTAGTTAAAAAGTACTCTGCATGCTTATTTTTCCTCGTAAAGCGGCAACAGAAATAACATTTTCATTGTTTGCGACATTTACAAGCAAAGCACTGGTGACCTCAGCGTGTGTCCCTTCTTCACAAACTCTGCAGAGGAGCCAAAAACCAACACACACTCTCACTGACAACAACATAAGCAGCTTCCTCAGGCCCTAACCACAGTGCCGAGTCACACCAGCTACCTCATCTGGGTGGATAACAGCTTTCTCTCCAGGGTACAAGCATTCTTAATGGCTTTTGCTTTCTTCATGGCACAATGAAGATGAGCCACGAGATGCAAAAGCAAACAGGATGCTATTTGTCTTTGCGTCTCGAGACGGGAAAATTTACAACAGTAAACTTGCATTTTTTCCCCCCTGTTTATGGTCTTTCTGGAATGGGTTCCCCTGAAGTCGAGGACATTGTGTGTTATTCCAAGGTTGGCTTGACAGCACAGCTTAGTAACTAAATGGCAATTCAGCCTGGAAATCTAATTTCTCTTTCAATCAGTGCCTTAAAGCTAAGCTGATCGGTAGAATTAGAGAATTTCTCGATGCTCAATTGCAGCAGGCAGCACATTGCGGTTCAGAAGATATATGTGCTGTGTAACTTGCAGGAATGGTTGGCACCAATGGAAAGTTCGACTATTGAAAAGCAAAGAGTTCTAAGGGAACTGTCAGTTGGCATGAAAAGCAAATAAAGCAAAAGAAAGGAGGGGAATACTGTATATATAGCGCAGGACACCACAGCAACTATTCCATACCTTCTAGATCAGGGGTCATTGGTTGGAGGTCTAGGCATTTCTTCTCCACTTCCAGTCAAAAATCTCATTTATAAAAACTAGTGCTAGTCAAAAGTGGTAACATGCAACGCCAGTCCAAAGCAAAACACAAATACTTAACACTAATGAGCCTTATTTATAGCCATGGACTAATTACTAATGGTTAAGCTTTAAAACGTAGCTGTTGTCACTATTCAGCCATGTTATTTGCTTACCTGGCCCTTGGTAAGCAAAGAGATTCTATGTAGATGGACCTTTTTCTCAAGGTTTATTGCAATGAAAGTTCTACAAATATGCCGTAGTCTTTAAAAAGTAACATTAGCAATAACAAAAACCATCACTGTCCATGACTGATTTAGTCTTAGAGACGGTAATTACAGGAGCAAAAATCTGGGTTATGTATTTCAAGCCTCTAAACTGGAGCATGGTTTAAAGAGATGGAATGGAAAACTTGGGAAACATGGGAATTCTGCAGGCCAGATCAAGCTTGTTTGTTCCTTCTACACCCTGGGATGATTTTTCAGTGCCTAGTAGTTAACACACATACAGAGGAGTCTATCCTTCTTTATATAAATGGCAATACCAAGGCAACTGAATTTAAAATTTTTNTCTAGTATGAATAGCTGTACCAGACGTATGGTACATGGTGCATGAATCTGAGCTAGTATGTACCAATAAAAATAGATAAAGAGAAATAAAGTGATTATTTTATATGCCATGGCCGATATTGAGCCTATTAATCTCATGTTTTCAGGGATATTACATTCAGGCATTTTCAAAGGCCTGTGAAGACATACACAGCTGAGAAAGCACATTCCTCACTACAAAATCATAAGAAGGCTTGTCTCATTTTGGTTTTCCAATTTCTTTAATTTAATTAGTAAATTTAATTGCTGTCAGAGAGTATTATGGGTAGCATCTAGTCACCATTATTGATTAAAGTGCTTAGCACCATGTGGCCATCCATGCTAATTTGCTCCCACTTGTTCAAGATTGAAAAAAAAAATTCCCTTGAAGAAAACTCGCTCCCTGAACCACCTGTGTTCACGATGTTTGCGAGTCTCAAGGCTTAACTGACCTGGGGTTATATGGTCTTTTAGGCCAAACGAGATAGCAGCCCATTAAACTGTGTACACATTCCAAGAAGGATCACTTATGTGTTTGCAGTTTGGGATGGAGATGGCTGTTGCTCGTCTTTCAGGATGGGTGAAAAGGGCTGCAGGATCCTCCTGCCTGATCCAATGGCCTGCCAATGACCCCGTTCATCACTGCGGCATTTTTTAACAGCAACATCTGGACAGGGCTTAATGTCCAAGATGACACCACACCCCATAACCACTTAGAGAAGCCCCATACACAGCCCATGAATCAAGTAGGGAAGGCTGGGGAGGGTGGACAGAGGAAGGGATGATGATGTTTATGATTATAAATACAAGATTTTTCATAAGTGATAGGGTTTGAAACAAGTTCACATCCTTGACAGTGCAAGATGGTAGAAGCCGTAAGCAATGACGGCCTTGTTTAGGGGAAAAAGAGTTTCAGTAAACAGTGCATGGGTTCAAACTATCAGGAAGGAGTGGGGGGACACAGACATGAGGAAGTGAAGGATGGAAAGAGAGCTGAAGATGCACGACTATACTCACGTCCGATGCGAAGTATGATCTGGTCACGCCGTTGGCCATCGGGATTCTGGAAACAGCTGTACAGGCCATTGCTACTCATGTCCACCTCCATGAGGATAAGTCGTGGCCCTTCCTCCCGCCGCTTGGCCTTCACATCTGTCCCATTCACCTTCCACGTGACTGAGGCATCATTGTCCAGAGAGCCACACTGCATCGTCACATTGCTGCCAATCCTCGCGTACTGGATCCTGCCTCCTGGGTGAGAAAGCAGAGTATAATAAGTAATAAGTATATCGTACATCAGTCAAATGTCGACAGGTCAGATATATCAAGTCGGACAAAACATCTGACCATTTGCAGCTTTAGTATTCTGCGTTAAACTATACGAGTGAAAAATACACTTTTCCCTTGTGTGACAACTGTGAATACAGAATATAAAGTTCTCATATTTCTCGATATCTCATAATCCATTTGAATACCTTATTTGTTTCAGAGTCAGGAACTCAATAGAATATTCATTATTGTACTCTGTTTACTTCCAAAAAGGAAGGCATGGCTGTTTTCCCTAAAGTCTAACAATCACATTTCCCCTCAGCTTCGAGAAACAGTCTCGAACAACACAAGTGCTGGACATTTGCCCATGTCACAAATATTATTTAAATAAATATGCACTAAGACTAATTCTACATATACATTCTGCATCTAAAATAAATCATACCCAACATCATAGATAAAAAAGACAGTAGCTAGATGAAAAAATAATAAAGTGGACAGACGAGAGAAAGCCAGCTCATCATTTCTAGCCTGACCCCACAATTTAGACCGTGTAGCATATTCAGTGTAATCTTTTCCTCTGGATGAACTGCAGTTCTGAATTTTACACACTCTGTGATGACTAAAATGAACAGGATGAAAAATAAAAGTTCTGCTTTGAACCCAGCTCTTCTATATGAATTTGGATAGGCAGCTCCAGAATTATTGGTACCATTTAAAATAATTGTCAAAAATCTGGTAATATAAAATAAACTATGCATAAAATTTCAAGCTTTCTGCTTTAATAATTAAAAAGAAAAATACTATACTTGTATTCTGTCTGAAAAACAGCTTCATATGAACTTCATAAAATTGATAATAAAATATTGTTGACAACCTTAAAGAACATCTACAATCAATTGTGGTCTAGAAAACGATTGACTGCATCATGAAATTGAGCTCAATACTTGGCTGCCTTTGTCAGAAGATTAAGACCTGACCATAGATTGATCTTTCAGCAAGATAATAATCACAAACAGCAACTCATGCACAAACATAAAAACATAAAGAAGTTTGAAATGTTCTGCATGGAGGAGTAGAACAAAATCCCTCTGCAAGTGTTTCCAACTTTCTTCTTCTTCTTCTTCTTCTTTTGGCTTTTCCCTTCAAGG
Source organism: Pangasius macronema (assembly GCA_037577455.1). Lineage (NCBI taxonomy): Eukaryota > Metazoa > Chordata > Actinopteri > Siluriformes > Pangasiidae > Pangasius > Pangasius macronema. Next base: position 15,519,434 of record CM074961.1, read on the forward strand.
GTCTCCACAGCAAATCATCACTCTCCACCTATCCCTATCTTCTGCATCCTCAACACTTGC
>CM074961.1:15520389-15536027 GCA_037577455.1 Pangasius macronema
ACAGATTCGTTGTTTTCCTGATTGTGTACACCTATACCTTGTTTCCCCTTAACCAGTTTGTGTATTTATATCCTCTGCGTTTCCTTGTTTGTTTGCAACATCTTATCATGCATCCATCCCTTTAACTGTGGCACATTTTCTCTTGTTACTGCCTCTGGTCTGTCCTTTTGTTTTTGATAATTAATAACACCATGTTAACCCTTTATGTCTGGCTTTGCTTTGATTGCTATTGTCTATGTTTTTAATTTTAGGATTCCCCTTAATAAACTAAGCAGATACTTGCATCCTGCTTCAGCTATCATACCATTACAATAATTGAGAAATCATTTTTATGTTTAAAAAAATGTTATGTTTGTTATGTCGAAATGAAACTTTACAGTGTGCACATATGAAGTTAATTGTTGTCATGGTAGCACTGAATGGCACAGAACTACTCATCAGCCTCAGCACATCACATAACCAAGCCACACGGCTCACCAATCGCTCTCATCTGTCTCGTTATGCCTTGTTAACAAAACTATTTATGTCTCAATGTCAAGCTTTTGTTGCTGTTGTCGTGTGTGCCATGTTATTGCTTATAGTCTGTATGGTTGTTGCTCCATTCATAGTTATTCATAGTTCATGTTGAGGGCCTTTGTGTTCACCCTTTTGTTTGTACTTTCCGCAATAAATTACCTGCACTTGCATCCACCTCCACCAGCAATAACCGACAACATTTGTACAACATATCCATATACTGACTGTGGAAATATGCTCATTTTCAGACTTTACCTTACTGTACTTTGGGATATTAAAAGTGCGACTGAATGTTTGAAGAAATCCACACTTTAAGAACAGTATCTCTATTGAAACTACCAAGATTATTTATTTATTTTTAACTCTTCCTGGTGTTATGTTGGTGTGTGTTCACAGTGCCTGCATCAAGCTGGTTCTACAGTGTTTGGGGTATAAAGAGCAAGCATTATTCTATGTCTATGGTTCCCCAGACCTCTATCTGTATCTATCTGCCATGTCGTTAGATCTCCAAGTCCCCGAAGTTTAAATTACAGCTCAATTATTTTTGTGTGTAAATACTGTCAAGGATATTTTCTTTCGTTTTTTCTTTCTTTCTTTTTAAACACACAGCCTCAACAGTTGAGACTGAACACCTTATAAAGTCTACAGATGAATTTTTAGAGCATGTTCACCACAGAACACACTTCATGTGTTTCATCTGTTGAAAAAAAAAATCCACTTATATGCAACAGCAGCTCTAATCTAACACATGACTGAATTGCTCTATATTACACATATAACATTCCAGATATGCACCACAGATGGCGATTCTCATCCAAAAATCACCCAGTGGATAAAAGATGATCTCTCAAGCCAATTTAAAGGTGTTGATTTAATATGTATGCCCTCAAAACTGAGTTCTCAAGAAGATAGCGGAGTAAAACAAGCCAGTGAATAGCTTCTCTCGAAAACACGCTCGGCACTGGAGTCATTGTTTTGCCCTCTGGCCTGTTCTCTTTGAGGGTTCTCATTAAGAGATAGTCGGTTTCTCTTGTTTGCCAGGCTGCTTTTGGCAGCCAGCACATTTGAAAGTGCAAATAAATGCATTTTTTTTTACTCTTGCTTATCTTATCCTGAACAGGCGGTAATAGGGCACTTAATCGCTTGCCCCTCCGTATGATAAAACAATGCCTGGATGCATTAAATCATATCTGCTGCTATTTGATGGCCTGGAATGCTTAATCCACATTATGCAGTCTAAAAAGGTGCATGTGTCACAAGATTATCTAGTTTTTTGTTTTTTTTTTCCTGCACATATCAATATGACCATTTCTAACCTGCTGCCAAATCGCTTCATGTGTTTGTCACTTGAATAATGTATATTGTCTTGAAACACCCTTATACAAGCCAAACAATCCACCGTAGCCATCCTCCGAGATCATCCAGTCCACACTAATGTGCTATGAGTACAACACATAGCTTCAAGGACAATCACTGAGTGCCTTTTCAATGGAGAAAGAAAAACAAAACCGAATTGAGATGCAAAGCAGCGACAAAATTGACACTTCACATTGCAGACGTAAACTTGCAATGGAGCTTAGTAAAGGCTCAGGGGAGAAATGAGATAGAGGCCGCTCCACACCCACATGGAGGATCTCTGACTTTTTTACGAGGCAGAGATGTGCAGGCCGGGCTGGGAAGCTGTGCAGGGGATTTGCTCCACAGCTGGAACTCCTGTCTAGATGAGAAACAGCTGTGTCTGTGTTCATGAAACATTCAGCCAAAAAAAAAACAAAAAACGAATAAGTGGCCATACAAATGGGGCATCACTAGCCAGAAGCTGCTTCTATTAATGAAAACCTGCTTGACCAGGTTAATTGCTGCTGATGAGTTTTCATTGTCCTCAAATAAAAGCTCAACACCTGTAGAGGGTGGGAACTTGTAATATTTAACATCGGGGGAAAGCTTGGGGGTGGATTTTAATAGATAAATAATTACAAAATAAATAAATACTCATTTATTCATCTTTAGTAAGAGCTTTATCCTGGCCAGAGACATGGTGGATCAGGAGCCTATCCTGAGCCGGACCTATCATGAGTGCAAGGTTGGACTACACCATGAATGGGACATGATAACAGTAAATAATACATAATGACTAGATCTGCTTGGATCACAATCAGAATAGGAAGCTATGTTTTGGATTTGCACCATTTGTATATGATTTGATTTAAGATTCTGTGATGACTCTACACACAATAATGGTGACCACCGGCTTATAGCTGCTCTAAGCTGACACTCTGAGGCTTAAGGAACCTTGTCCATGCACTACCATATTGTATTGTTATACGGTGGGGTGTTTTCCAACAAATAAAAGTCTCACAAAGCTACAAGCTGAGGAAAAGTCAACAAGATTAGGACGCATCAGAACAATATAGCATAAATCTGTCCTTCCCCTGTAGTTCTGGTGGCTTAACTGCTATAGCTTGGGAATGTGGGCTTGGCTACACCAACCATTTATTTTCTTGCTCTAGCCTGTGAAGGGGGAGCCCTTGCTAACTCCTAGCCCCTGGCCCTGTTCTAAACTCTTTCTCCTTCCTCGCAGACCTCCCATGATGCACTACATGGATCTCAGGGATGGGATATTTGGGATTTTGTTCTTGGACTTCTTCCACCCTGTTTGACTTAGCAAAACATCCAAAAGAGAGTATGCTAAGAAGATAGTACATGCTACCTAAGCTATATCTCATTAGGGCTCCCTGGGGTATCAAGCAAATACTGGAGAGACTCATTTGAGAGACTCATTTGTGACTCAGTTATGTATTACATAAACTGTTTAACAGGAACAGGTACAATGCTGCAATATCCAGCTGCTGCAGGCAGAGAGTGTAGCAAAACGTCAATGTTACTCTTAGGCCATACATTTGCCCAAATCAAGGAACACAGACCAGTAGGGAAATGTAGGGATGGCATCTTTCTGCAATGTGGGGTCAAGTGCCTTGCTCAAAGCTACAATAGTGGAAGCATAGTTTTATCAGTGAGGATTATACCCTGACCTTTTAAGTCACAGATCATAACCAAGGTTTTTCATTTTACTGCTTATGTTATTCCACAGTGATTTAAAATAATAAATCTTCATTTCCTTTGCACTGATTTTTGATAATCCTCAGTCATGCTCAGTCTCTCATTATTTGGTTGGAAACTTGAATGCCATGGCAGAGGATATGAAATGGGCTGCATGCAAATTCAACCATGTCTGCTAATGAAAGGAAGCGTGAGGCCACACACCAAGCCAAATCACAAATGCTGTAGATTAAAGCACCTCGTAACACTCACAGCAAATTCTCTAATATGCAGAGACAGCTATCATTTGAAATGGATCCCAGTTCTAGTAATGGGTTGCACAGCAACAGCTCAAACCCCTGAATTAATCAAGCATCTTCTCTACCATTGATAATGCAGTGCATTAGTTCAAAGATGCAGAAATACTGCAGAAATGGGGGCACCTCAATGTAACCCAATACCCAGAAGTTGGACTATTAGGGGCATGGGTTGGTAATTCCATATGCTAATTATTCGGAGTGTAACACCATGCCACTACCTGTATCTATATATGTTTACTGCTCCAAATATTTATATCTGTATTTGAATTTAAATTTGAAGTGGGCAAGGCTTGAACTGAAGTTTTTCTTTCTTTCTTTAATTTTTTAATGAACCTATGCCCCTGCACAATGATAAACACTGGGAGAAAACAGGCCTAGCAATGCCAACACTGGCAGCATGATGTGTGTGTTCCTCAACCTCAGCCACATCACTCAAATTCATAATTGTTGTCAACTAGAGATGTGTGCGGGACTTTTATTTTCAATCCCACTCACGGAGTTACTATTTTTGTTTGTACCTGCTTGCAATATTTTCTAAAACTAAAGATGCGTTGTGCATCAGCTTGGCCACACTGACCATATTTTCTTGCTCTAGCCTGTTAGGGGGGAGCCCTTGCTAGCTCCTTGCCCCTGGCGCTTTTCTAAACTCTTTCTCATTTCTCACAGACCTCCCATGATGCACCACATGGATCTCAGGGATGGGATTTTGTTCTTGGACTTCTTGTTCCACCCTGTTTGACTTAGCAAAACATCCAAAAGAGAGTGTGACAAGCAGATAGTACACGCTACCTAAGGTGGATATACTTCATTAGAGCTCCCTGGGGTATCGAACAAAAATTAGAGAGACGTGTGACTCAGTTACACTTCATGCTTTACCTGACCAGGCAGTTACTAAAGATGCTGTAAATGCATCGTGCACTGTCGCATGTTTAGGTTAATGAATGTGGACCTTCATCTTCCCCTAAGCTACAATACATATTTGACAGCTTACTTGCACCTACATGAAGGGAAAAAAAAAAACAACACTTGAGTGAGTCTGTTCCATCCCATGGGATCTCAGTCCCAATGTACACTGCTAGTCTTAACCAGAAACCCTGTGAAAACATTCTGGCAAGCTATATTAAAAAAAGAAAAAAAAAAGAACTAGCGCACTTCCTATTCATGTCTGGATTTATATCTATTTAGGACACAATATCTGTTCAATCTGAATTATGTATTTGTATTCAGTCACCACATCTCTATCCCATGTATACCCCAAAAAGACAGAACTGCCACCAGACGAGGAAGTACAAACCTCCTAGTGTATGAATTCTGACTGATCTGATTGATGCTGGTGTTAGCAGGATCGGTTCTGTCAGTGGTACATGCTAAACTGGCAGCAGTAATGTTATGTTATGAAGTTGTGGTGATTGTGAGATATTTGGGTTGCTGGCCCAGTCTCATCTGCCTCGTTTTTTTTTTTCCGTCTTAAACAAGAGGCGTGTAAGAAAGAGCACAAACCACTCAATTGCCGACTTGTTGAACTGTACACAATGCTCGCTTGTTTTTCAAAGCTGTGGAGGAGTTTTCATTAAAACCCCAAATAAACATGGGGTCAAAACTCAATGCACTTCACCTCAGTTTCAGTTTTTAACCGGATTCCTCATTCGTATTTGAAGAGAGAAATTTAAGCCAAGAAATCTTCCCTTAAAGATCCAAGCAAAGTGCGTTTACAGTCCATGAGTAAGATTCAGGCCATTGCAGAGGTCAGTGCAGGGTTCACAGATAACCAGCGAGCACTTTGGCCTCTATAGGCATTGAACATGACCTGGATAAAAGAGCTGGCATAGGATGTTGGGAATCATTGGGTCTGCAAGCTATTAGAAGCCAACACCAAAGCTTTTTTTTTCTTCTTTTCTTTTTTTTTTTTTTTAGAAACTTCTGATATTATTTGCAGAGAATCTGGAAGAATTCTGGTAATGCTTTCTAAGCAGGCCCATATTCATAAATCATAATCTGAGCTTATTTGTAACAAAAACTCTTATAAACCTTTTATAATTGGTTATAAATAATTCCTTAATAACTTATAATCTCAATTTATAACTATTCATGATAATGCCATGTGGTGTAGTGCACTACCTTTATAACTAACCTTTATAAACTGTGAATTATAATAAACTAACTGTGATATTTATTAACAATTATAAAAAATTATAAACATTGAAAATATCATCACTGACTGCTTTCAGAAATGGCAAGGACACACATACATTATGTAGCACCAAGCTTCCTCGCTCCAAGGTTACGTAGATGCTACAAAAATGTGCATTTTATTATATTTATTATTTTATTTTTTCCCCAGCCTTTAATAATGTGTCTGTATTTTTGGAATTAATATAAAAAGTGATTGCATTCATTTTTTTAATAAATGCCAATGAATATTACAGTTGATTTATAATTATTTACAGTTTGTAATTAGTTATACATTTTGTGCAGTACACCACATGACATAGCCAATAGACATATGACATGTTGCAACATGATTTTATTATTCATTATGACTGTTTATGAAAATGACAGAGTTGTAATGATTTGTGAATGTGAGCCTCATTCTGGAATTCTGGAAGAACTTCAAATTTGTATGAGTGTGTATGAATTCTGACAGATCCACTTAATACTTAGTGTTAGCAGTATCAGTTTTGTCAGAGAAACATGTGAAATTGGCAGCAGTAATGTTCAGTTATGAAGTTGTGGACATTATGAGATATTTGGGCTGCTGGCCCTGTCTCATCTGTCTTGTTTTTTTTTTTGGCTAAAACAAGAAGCATGTGAGGAAGAGCACAAATCACTCTTACGGAGATCATAGCCAATTTTTTAAATTATTCTGGGAGAAAATCCTAATAGAACTACATTGCGGTTCATGCAGAGGACAATTCTGTGTTCCACAATGCCGCATTCATATTTATTTCAAATTCAGGTGTACCTGTTCCATCACCCACGAGACTGCAGAGAGACATGCTGCATGGTCTCTTGATCATTTGCATGTTCATCCTTCGCTAAACCTTGTCTTGGTTATAAATGAGCAATATGCGTGGCCTGCCAGCGGAATGTAAATAGCCCCTAGCTGTTGTGATCACTTCATCTGGGGAAAGAACCTGCCTGGTGTCCATCTCCAGTTTTTAAGGCACACGCTTACGCACGCGTCCACCAAGGCTGAGCGCCCATCACCCAAACATACATGGTTGTCATTATAAAACACTCTCGTCGTTTACGTCAAGTTCAGCGGTGCCTAAAACTGCCACGCCACTCTCCTCGCCCAAGGTCCAAGAGACAATCCCACCTCTCATTTTTTACTCCTATTTTGACAGCCACATCAACAGCCCACACCATAATTTGTCTCCATTTGCTCAGCCATTGTTATTCTTTCCACATCAATCCCAATGCAAAAAGAAAGGCATGCTTTGGACTTTTGTGAAGTTTGCAGCAGAGGAGAAAGTTGTGCGTGTGGAATGTTATGAGTCAGTGCGATGTACGCTTGCAGTCACATATCTCCAATTTAGATACTCAAGTGACTTGAGAAGAGTTTAGTGTGCCAAAAGTCTGGAAGTTTCCTACTGTTCACAGATCATTAATCATGTCAGGCCTGGGCACATCTTAAAAAATAAAGAATTAAAGAAATTCATACACACTCATACAAATTTGAAGTTCTTCCAGAATTCCATGTTGTAGTTATAAAGTTCAAGAAAAGACAATTCCTGGTCATTTTGACTATGACAAAATTGCTTCCATAAATCCTGGTCCCAAATGGATTCTGAATTACATACTTACATACTTACATTCTGAAAATATTTCCTACAGAATTACCCAGACCTGGCCAATTCATAAGGTGAATAAAATCTTGAATCAAGCCACTTGACCACTTGAAAGTCACCGTTTCAATGTCAAGGTTCTGTTCTCTCTAGCCTAGAGCACCGTTCTCACTGAAAGAGTTTTTTTTTTCCAAACATTTTTACCATGCTATATGAGATCTAATTGAAGACTAAGAGGATGTTCTCAGTCATGCACTTATAATGCAAAGCCATTAGAAGTATTGATCGTGAATGCTCCTCTGGCCTTTATCAACACTTTACCTTGGGCCTGGTGTACCACCTCTATCAATAACCTAGCACAGGATGGCTAATAGACTTACAGTGAGGCATTGAAACATTAGACAGGAAAGGCGAGAGGAGGCTTCTGAATTCTGTTCCACTGGCCATAACCCTATCCAGAATTCTGCAATGCCTCTCTGTTATCTAATATTCCTTGCTATTTTTCTCCCCTGACATCCCTCTCACATAAACTGTATTCTAATAAAGTTCTCTCTTTTTTTTCAGCAATTCTTCCCAGCCAAAATCTCTTGCAACTTCAGCTAAATTCTCTCATTACCTCAGGGTAATCCCAGTGTGATTGCCCTGCTTAGGGTCCTATTCTCTAGTGTCATGGGTGGCATGCTACTCACGGGGTCTGTCACATTTCACCCAGAATAGCACGCAGGCCTTGTTTTCCTTGCACTCAATGCTAATCTAACTCCAGTCAGGAAATGGGTGGACTGCATTGTGCGTGTCGCTGCAATAATGGATCCCTGAGAGAAAACAATCGGGGAGGCGGGGGATGCATCTCTGTGGGTGGAGGTTTCCACTGATAGAGGTTCTGACAATACATGGAGACAGAGAAGAGGTCGATTGTGCAGAGCTGCCATTTTTCTAATGGATGTTACCTTACAGAACCCTACTGACACAGATGCATCTGAGCCCTTCCTTCTGCATTTGTGGAATCATGTTATTTCTATGGTTACTGGATGGGCATGTGGTTGTATGCTGGTTTCACATGAGGAATCTTCCCCAATGGGTAAATTTGTGGGGAACTGAGGTACAAACAGAGTGGAACTATTAACTACCGCAGTGTTCCCTGTTAGGAGGACTTGCTTTACACTGTGAACACTCTAAGAAAGAGGCAGACTGCACCACCAGAGCTAAATCCAAAGTGCCTTTTTTTGCTCAAGGAAAACAATCACAGCATTAAATACTGTGTAATAGATAGGTAATGAATGTGGTATTGGCCTGTAGTCATGTTAGCCTTGCTAACTTTGCCAGAAATAGCAAGTTTAAGAACGTAAATCTGCTTTGAACTTATCGTTTCTCAACAACTAGTCTGCACAGGAAATGAAAACTAAGTGCAGGCATTAGTTGTTGGAGACAAGTGTTCAGTTCATCGTTTGCTCCTTCTTGCATAGCCTAAACACACACATCATTCCCCAGTCTATGCAGGAAACTCCTTCAGTAAATTTATTGGCCCTGCCAGACGTACAAAAAGAGGCGTTAGATCATATACAGTAATTGTGCTGATATTATGAATCATATATATGTATATGCATTTATGGTGGTATTAAAGCGTAATTAACTTTGGTTAATGTATCCTGAGATATGCTTTATTTCCGTAGTAAATTAAAATCCAAACGTCACCACATTATACAGCAGTGAAGTTAAACAAGGTCATTGTTTATGCAGCTATAAAAAAATCGCATCTTGTGATGGTGCTAACTTCAGCCACTTCCAGTACGTGTGATAACACTCAGAGACACCGTACATGCTATGCATAATCTCTTGACATGAAATGTGACCTTCAGAGCTCATTTCATGGCTGCTAATTGTGTGTGTACTGATTTCCCGTCCAGCATTCGCTTTTCTATCAGCCTGCAAAATAGCGAGTGACCTCTGAAGCAAGGCCACATGCCTCCAGTCAGAGGTGAAACTGTAAATGAGAGGTAACAGGATCATAATGGCTTCACTGTAGCTCTCGGCGCTGTATAGCACGGCTTTTTGTCGCCTTTCAGAGGCGAAGGTTAGTGAAGGTTTATGTGGAAGGTTAATGCTAACAACTGTGGATTCCCTGACATGTTTTCTCCCCCCCTCTCTCTCTCTCTCTGTCTCTCTCTCCCTTTCTCCGTGTATGTGCTTCTATACAAAGGTGTGAAGATGAATGGGCCGTGCTTGCTGTCTGACTGCTGTGGGTCCTCTGTTCTTTTTGCGAGCGCACACATGTCAGGCTAAGCCTTGCGTATACACACAATGCTAGCATCACTTTGATAAATTAGCATGGCAGAGAACGGAATGAAAAACGCAATATTCATCACGCTGAGGTAAAAGATTACTCTTTAGGTCGTCCACAGCTGCTAGAGCCTGGGGATGTGTGAGGGAGCACTATGTAACTATCAACACCGACTCTACAGAGTTACTCAGCACTGTTCTATGCCTGTGACCATAAGGCGCGGCGCGTGATACATCAAAAGGCGTTTGAGACAGACCGGGCACTATGTACTGAGAGCCGGGGTCAGCTGGTTCACTCGTACCGTGTGTGGTTTTCTTGTCATGACGAAAGAGCAGCTATACAGACGTGAATGGCAGGGGAATGTTTTTGCTGTATAAATAGGCTCTGACCTCTCACAGCACGTGCACAGATTTCAGCACAGCCCCATACATTGTGAAGACCAATTAGAAAACACCCCAACTCATCTACACAGCATTTTTTTTTCCACACCATTTTTCATTGGCCGTTGCATTGCATTATAAATTAAATCCATTGCCAACATGCTCCACTCCCAGTGAACCTCAAGTGGCATTTTCCCCCCATAATTCATCAGAACAGACATTGTAGTTGAACACTTTCATCAGCCTCGCATTCAGGTTATGTCTGTCGCGCATAACTAATTCTGTGAGGTGCCCGGGGACCAAGGTGCAACGCTTGACGCCTTTCAAGGAGCTATTTTTTTTTTTTGTTCAAATTTCCATCGTTCCCTGGATTAATGAAGCTCTGAAATAGAAAGTGTTCCTTCGCCAAATCGCAACCTGCTTGGCTTAATGCGTTTAGCTTGATGAGCCTGGAGAGAGACAACAACAGTGGACGAGCACAAGAGAGGCAATGAGAGAGAAACAAAGCAGACATGTTGATTTTTTAATGACTGATGATAATCATGCAAATTTCAGTTAAGGTGGGTGTCGGTGAAGTAGAACTGCTTTGTGTTGTTTTAAAGGAGTAGNGTAGTGAAAATATAATAAGTAAGAAGCAAAACATAACAGGCTGTAATAGGAAAATGATCCACAACGGCTTGATGTGAATACTGTGATGTGTTACTTTTAAGAGCCCAAAGTGGATTCAATTTCCACCAATATCAGCATGCCCTGAGGTGTTTTATTCCTCTTATACCTCAGTTATCTGCCAATGATTATAATGTTTAATTTATTAAGTAATGGCATGCCATGATTTTAACCATTTATAGTTACAATGAATGTTAAACAAAGGCCACAGAATGGTTCGTTTCTATTATCATATAAATTACAGCAGCTATAAACAGTTCTCCAGCCTCTCTTTTTTTCTCTCTTGAAATGAATAAGGTAAAAAATATAGCTTGTCATGTTAAAATCAGAAACCGCAAAGTCAACTCTCCTGAAGACCTTTTCTGGATTGGAAAGTGCACTCACAGTTACGAAGCACTGACACTGGAGACTCCTTCCAGAAATAAATGTCTCTGTCAGAGCTGCTGTTATAGGAAATTAATTGGCACCTTCTGACCAATCAGATTTGAGAATTCAGCAACGCTCTCATCTAAAGACTTGTTGCTAAACAAATGTTTACGCATGTCAATATTTTAACCAGTTAGTTTTTGTCATTCCCTGTCTGAGCAGTATCTCTGTATCTCCGCAGCAGCACGGGGAAGTCTCATGGCCTGTTCTGTATATTTCACAAGGGGCTACTATCCTCAGATAGTAGCTGAAGAAATAACCGATAGAAGATTGAGAAGGCACAAAAGAAAAGAGAGAAAGACAGAGAGAAGCAGAAACAGAGAGGGAGGGATAAATGCATCAGTAAGTCTAGAATGTTCCAGCCCTTCGGCGTCTCTCTCCCTGAAAGATCCAAGCGGATCGATACTCTTCAGAAGATAAACAGCAGCCTTGCCTGTGCTGTTTCAGATAAGTTCCTATCACCTGCAATCAAACCCTGAAGTGAAGCACACCCAGCCACACGGGCCTTTTCACAAGACAGTACAGTGCTCACAATTACTCCTGGCTCCAGTCGTGGTCCAGTGATGGGTCTTATCAGTTTGTTAGTGGTTTTTAGTATGGATGCATGTGCACAAGGTCTCGGAGAGTCTAGTTAAATGTAAAAGCATGGATAGTACTGGTTTCCATCAGACAAAACATAAAGCAACATGACTTTATATATAGTGTCGTAAATCGCTATAATGAAATGTGCTGTTCTTTTATTATTAGCTCCAGTCTTCAGGTTTGTTGTTCTTTCCTCCAGGACCTCTTGCACATCAACATACAATCTGAAAGCACTTTTGTTGTCACCACAAAGCAAACACTAAAATACAGCAGAAGACTGTAGCATTGGTGTGACAGAAATGTTATTAGTATTTTGTGACTGTTGGCGCAGGTGGTAACCTGGTGAAGAGTGGTGTGATAGTAATAAGAGCTGGGGATGTAATTAATGTATCATCAAATGATCCAGTGCGGTGATATCCAATCAAATCAGCGGTCTTTCCCTTCAAAATGTGCTGCACTGGTTCGTCACAGTGACAGTTTCGTAATAATAATAAGACTTATAGATGTCACATTGGTGTTTCTGTCCTAGATCTAAGTAAGGAATAAAACATGATGGGGCATGCTGTTATAAAAAACTAATCAACAACACTCTGGGGTGATGAGGCCCACCTGAGTGTTCCAGTATTTTCCAATAGCTGCATATACTGAAGTATTTTATTCATCTTATTCACAGCAATCTGCCAACTATTACAATGTGGAATTTATTAATAAATTCATGCTTTTTAACCATTTATAGTTACATTTAAGGTTGTGGAAACTCCATAGTGCAGTTAGTTCCTTATATCACTTATGCTATAGCAGCTGTTTTTTTCTTTCTCTTGAAGGTAAAAGCAAAAGTGGGAAGTGGTAGCTCAGTGGTAAAGATGTTGGACTCCTGATCGGAAGGTTGAGAGTTCAAATCCCAGCACCGCCAAGCTGCCACTGCTGGGCCCTTGAGCAAGGCCCTTAACCCTCGACTGCTCAGTCGTATAAATGATAAGATAAGAGCGTCTGCCAAATGCCGTAAAAGTAAAAGGAAAAGAACATGCAGCTTGTCATGAATTCAGAGAAAGATGTCCTGACTGTTACAAAGCACTGACGCTGGAGACTTCTTCTATAAATGTTATATAAGCATCTCCTTATTAACACATTAACAATTAGACTCTTTTTTCTTTATTAAAAGAGCATGCTTTTTATATGGTTTTAATATTAGGTTAATATTCATTTGTTATTAGTCTTAGATCATGCGGAGCGTCCACCAATGAATGTACAAGTACCTGTGAATGAGCTGTTACTATAGAAACAATAATGTATTAGAACAAGTACACTAATATAAAATTGTGGCTTGAAGTATAATTGGCACTACATTCAGAGCTGCTGTTCTAAAAAAAATAATCGACACCTCCTGACCAATCATATTCGAGAGTTCAGCCATATAAATGATGCTAAATTACACAGTTATTTTTGTGCTTGCTTAAAAACGACCCCTCAGAATTTGTGCTAGGCAAAATATATCCTGTTTATTCACCGGCTGCTCTCTACTCAAAAACAAACCATCTTCAGTGAACTGAGAAATGAACTGGACATCAGAACGGCCAGCACGATGCTTGGGGTTTTCTAGCTTACCATCATGGCTGTAACAAGCTAAATCAGCATCAGGCCATTCGGGATGAAGTGATGAATCAACTCGCATTGAATTCATGCTGGCATGAGTTGTTTTTTTGTTTGTTTTTTTTCCATCAGGTGTGTTTGCTTGAGATTCTCTCAGGCAAAATGCATCTACTCCATCGTGTTTAGGCAATCCAATTCAGCCGCACTTTAAACCAATTTCCAACCTGGAATCGCTTATGTTGCTTTGGCTTGAAAAGGTCACAAGCAAAACACCGCTGCTGTGTAATTCTCTTTTGGGCGCTAGCTAGTGAACAGGGAAAAGCACAATAGCACAAAGCAATATTTATCATTCACAGAAATCACCGATAATCATTACAGGAGGATTATAAAGTGTTTATTTGTGTTCGACTGTGTGCCGCCCACGTTCCTGATGAGGACCGTAACCATTTCAATCAACATTGCTGACTGTACGATTTACAGCCTGGATGACTTTCCATTTATTTATCGCTGTGACTGGTGGCTATTTTTGGGCATACTATAAAACCTTTACAGTAGCTCTAATGCCTTTTGACATCTGACAGCCTGTTAATCATGAAGCTGAAAGTGTGAAGGCTCAACGAAGCTGGAACACACTCTCATTAGACACACAGCAAGGCGGTGGAGCGTTAACCCTATACTGCGCATATTACCATGCTCTCACGGGGGAGAATGCTGAAATGGTTTACGAATAACATTTTACACTTACATTTCTATTTTAATGTTGAGTCTGGAGGATGTTTTGTTGTGTGTAGCCAATTGGCAACACTGTACAACAATAGAAATTGGCTTGTTGAACATTAAAAAATGTAATTTTAGAAAATCAGACAGAGCAGGAATGTGAAAATTACAGGATTATGTTTGGAAATAAATCCCTTTTAAATTGGCCTCTTGTATGGTGCCCTATACTGCTCTTAAAATATCTGTGTGTGTGTGTGTGTGTGTGTGTGTGTGTGTGTGTGTGTGTGTGTGTGTGTGTGTGAACACCAGGCTAATTGAAAACAAGCAAAACAATAAATACTTCATTTGCACATGCTCCACATGCTCCACACTTACTGTGCTTTAATTCATTTTTATTTATACCACATTCTGTTTGGTCAGAAGGTGTTGATTAATTTTCTGTAACATCAGCTCCGGCTGTAATTCATGTCACGGGTTGATATTAATGCGCTTGTTCTAGCATGTTACTGTTACTATAGAAACAACTCATTCACAGGGACTTGCGGTGGACGATCTACATAATCTCAGACTAATAATAAACGGATTAAAAATGTGTTTTTTTGAACAGATAAAAACATGCTGTATACTCATTTACTCGCTGTTATGGTGAAGCTTTCTGTCAGGAGATGATTATATAACGTTTATGGAAGGAGTCTCCAGTGTCAATGCTTTGTAACGGTCAGTTTTCCGCCAAGGGAAAGTCTTCAGGACAGAGGAGTTTTTGCTCTCCAGTTTCTCAGTAATGTGACAAGCTGTGTGTTTTTTTCATATTAACTTCAAGAAAAAAAGAGGCTTTTGCAGGAACAATGGTTTATAGGTGTTAAAACAAAAGTGAGAACATAACTTTTTTCACAAGACTTTCCAACAAACGTAGTATGAGGTGTCGTTAGAAATGAAAACATTTAATCATTGGCATACTGCTGTGGTATAAGAGGAATAAAGGTCTTCGGTACCTGCTGTTATTGGGAAATGAGCTTTGTGGTGGCAATAGCAAGTCCAAAACAGTACCAGCACTCCATAGATTATTTTCCATCAAAACATATTTTAATCTTTACATGTCTTCAGGCTAAATACAAACCGCTATACACTGTATATTCTACGGTACACACCTGTGCATTATATATATATGTATGTATGTATATTATGTTGTTTTTTCAGCCTAATGATGGCCTCCTTCACTTGCATTGATCTCCTGGGACTTCATATTGGTAGCTCCAGTTGAACAGCTGCCAAAAGCCAACTCAATACCTGATATCAACTCCAGACCTTTTATCTGCTTCATTTGTCTTGAAGTAAC
>CM074961.1:15541581-15572032 GCA_037577455.1 Pangasius macronema
CACACACACACACACACACACACACACACACACACACACACACACACACACACACACACACACACACACACCTGTGCTAAACCATTTCTTCTACACACAGGCATCCAATTTCTAGGAGCGCTTTTCCATGAAATGGTCCAGAGAAAAAGAGAAACTATTTCCTTAAACTTCCAGCACATCTGGTTGGCCATCCGCACATCCACACGCACACAACACAATGTGAGAGCGATAAACACCAGCCGCCCCTCCATCCCACAAACACTTAGGCCAAGGCCACATTCAGCGTCTATTTACAAAGCAGTGTCAGCCTGAGACAAAGATGAGGAGGTACAGAACGTGGGTATTTGTGTGTGTGCGTGTGTGTGTGTCATATCACCCGGTCCTCACCAAACATGCAACTTTTATTTTTTACATTCAGCCCTAAAAGACCTGAGCATTTTCCTTTTGCTTACAGAGGGTAAGGTTGTGGTTAGATTTATGTCAATGCATAGCATTAATTAGCTACAATAATCCTTATGTCAATGTTTATGTCAATGCGAGGCAATAAATCAACCTGTGTGTGTGGGCAAGATTTTATATCTTGCTGAGGAACAAATGTCCCCACAAGTATTTTAACCATGTGGAGACATATAGCTAATTTTTTTCATTAAAAAAAAGGAAAAGAACCACTTGAGTTTATTGAAGTTAGACTTAGGTTTAGGAGTAACATTAATTTCTCTGCATTAAGAATGGTCACCTGAAGGTCCTCACAAGGATAGTAAGATAGGTGTGTGTGTGTGTGTGTCTGTTTAGCCTTTTGTGTGTGTGTGTGTGTGTGTGTGTGTGTGTGTGTGTGTGTGTGTGTGTGTGTGTGTGTGTGTGTGTGTGTGTGAATGAGAGAGAGAGTTTGTTAGTCATTTGTGAGGACCAAAATGGACTAAATGTCCTGATAATGTAATATCCATAAAAATCACCTGATCCTCACAAAAAACAGAAATCTTTTTTCTTTCACCTAAAGTGCAGCTTTTATTTGAAAATTAACAAACAAACAAACAAACAAACAAACAAACAAACTTCTTTTTGGTTCCTGAGGTTAAATTTGGGGTTAGATTTATGTCTATGCATGGCGTTAATTAGTTACAGTAACAATCATCATGCCAGTGGAAGGTCCCCACAAAATAGTGTGTGTGTGCATGTGTGTGTGTGTGAGTGAGTGTGTGTGTGTGTGAGAGAGAGAGTGAGAGAGAGAGAAATCAAACAGTTGTCTGAAGATGGCTGGATGATGTGAACTTGCCCTGGGCTATACAGTGGTATGTTGTTTGAAAGTTTGGTTAAGGTTAGTCAGAGAAAGAAGAACATTCGATTGGTTTAAAGTGTGACACACAAACAGCCTCAGGCTCCATGCTGCCTATGACCAGCAGTCGCGCAGACTCGGGTCCAATCCATCATTACATTCATTTAAATAAGTTCAGTCATTTTAACGTAATTGTGTCAAGCGGTGGACTGATGTAGTCTATATTACTCCGAGCTGCTCAATTTAAATACACTCACACTGAACGCAAATGCTGCATTTAAATGAGGTCATGTTCAGTGTGTTTTCCAGGAGAGTTTATATTAATGTAGCATTTACAGAGGCACCAGCATTGCTAACAGTAATATCCTAGCAGACAAAAGAGAGGAAAAAAAAACAAGACAGAATTTTACCACAAAAAAAATACCTAGTGTGTGTCGGTGTAAGAGACAGATTTTTTTTCCACATGTGCACCAAGCAAACAGTAGCACAGTCTGGTGTGAGCGATACTTAAAAATAGTGAAGTGAAGTGAAGTGACTTTGTGGCCAAGTGTGGTGACCCATACTCGGAATTTGTGCTCTGCATTTAACNTTCACTCCCCCACCTACAATCCCTGCCGGACCCGAGACTCGAACCCACGACCTTCAGGTTCACCTTCGGGTTATAAGCCCGACTCTCAGACCATTAGGCCATGACTGCCCCTATAATAAGATTCGCTTCTACTTTTTAAAAAAAAAATTTTATCAGGTTCTCATAGATGAAGTCTTTCCCATCCCACATCCTTTCCCCTTCAGTGAATTTGCATTTCCACTGGGTGAATTTTATTTACGTTTGGTCTGACAGCTACTTTAGCTGAAAAAGCAGTACAGCTTAGCTTTCAGGTTTCTCACGTATCGCAATAGCAAGGGGTCAAAACCCGTAATTGATGAAGATGTTCGTACCTCAGTGTTCACTACTTTTCAAGTTTTCTGATAGCTCTAAGTTTACGAGTTGTGAGGCAATGTTTTGTTACAGCAAGTCGTGTATGTTTGATTAGAGGTTGATGGAAAATATAATAACAGGCTCATTTCTAGTTACATCTACTGGCATCTTTTCCAGTAATTTACAGACATATCTGATGGATATTTCTAGCACTTATCTCCTGTTTCCACTGTGTTTTTTTCTATGACACTATCCGTATTAAAGACCTAACCGATAGCTTCTAATAGCTAGCTAAATTGTTAGCCTCAATCATAAGCTTGTCTGTATTCAGCATCCTTATTTCCCAGGTGCCTTGCAGTATTGTTCTCATGATATTGATCACTTGACTTACGAACGCATTGCCTATTCAACTTCCCAACTTCCCATTCAACTTTCGGGTTGCCATAGCAACATCCTGAAATGACACCACATGAGAAATCATATAATAGATTGGTTGTTTGTTTACTCATGTGTCCCATGCTCAAATCAACTTTCTATATGTGATGCATATGGACCCCATTTTGGGGTCTTTTTATTTTTTTCCTCAGAAGAGTATGTTTTTACATTTAGCCTTAAACATGACCTCGCAGGATATTGTATGAGACAATAATATTGCCTCTAGGAGCTCTAATACAGCAGTTGTGCAATGATGCAACAACCAGCTGCTTTGCTATTATTTCCAGATATTGGGAAAGCATATCCGGATGTGCACGCAGTTCTGATCTTTGTAAACAAGGCCTACATCAGGTACCTGAGGTTAGTAAGGGCTTAATGCTAGCTTTTACGCTAATGGGTAAATAATGATTCTGTGCTACACTTTTTAGCAACTACATTAAAAGTCTCTTTAATAATTTACTCAGAGGATGCATTTTCACTGTACCTAAAAAGACCGTGTGAAATCTTGCGGACTATCGGAGATCATTTTAGCTCATATTATGCTTTAGGTTGGATCTGATTTAGTATGCTACTCGGTGCGAGTCATTAAAGGTTGCGTAAAACACATCAAACATGACTGGTGTCAGTAGTGCATGTATCGGACTTTAAAGGTTTCATTAAACATTCAGCGTTTTATTTAACATTTTATCTTTGATCTTTCGGTCAGTCTCTTGGCTTGATTCTTCACAGTGGTCCAGCAGAGAGCTAGCTGGGAATGACACAGGGAATTTGAAATGCTATCCACAGGCTCAAAAAGTTTCACCTGAACAATCTTTCTACCTGCAGCATGAAAAATACACAAGCATACAATACACCAGGGCTCCTCTAGTCCCAGTCCTGGAGGTCCGGAGTCCTACAGAGTTCAGCAAGCTTCCCATTCAAAGACACGCCATCACACTCCATTTCTGAGAAGGCATAGTTTTACAACTGCCCTCAAGTTGTAGTGTTTGCCATCGAGCTAGCTTTAATAGTGAAGATTATCATCTGTAGCCCCATTCGAATTGGACTATTTTTATATGGGGGTGGTGGGTAATGTAATCATTTCCGGAGTATCTCTAGGATTTTAGTCCCATCCAAGTCTGTCCTTTGAGTAATATGGACTTTAAACACTGGCATCTATAGGGACAGCTATGCCAACCTGGAAGTAAATCTGTGTTCATGCTGTAGCCATGGAAACCAAAGTCGCTAAGCATCAGCACTGATGCTATGGTAGAACAGAGTGTTTGATAGTCTTTGTTGGCTAAGAAAATCTCATTTAAAAAAGCAAGAGGGCTCCCAAGTGGTGCAACCATTCGGCAAACTCTTTCCTGCTGAAGGACGGCCATGGCATTCCCAGGATTCAAACTCCCTAAGGTATCTCCATACAATGCCACGGCCATCAATGATCAGGAACCAAATCCCTTAAAAAAAAGGGAAGAATTTTTTTTTATCTATTAGAAGATAAGCTAAACTTATTGGAAGTGTGTGTATCATTGTACAATTGTATAAACTGAAGTATGTTAACTTTCGTTTATACCATCAAGAAGAAGAAGAAGAAGAAGAAGAAGAAGGCCGAAAAGGGAAGTCCCCAGCGGTGTCGCTTAGTAGTGAGAGGTCCCACTAGCTTCATATCCTCATTTATTATTTATTATTTTGTTTATACCATATAACCAGAAAAAAAAATATTAAATTAAATCTTTGGTCAAACTGCTTTAAATTAATGGAAGGAACACTGTTGTTATGTACTGTAAATATAATTTTAATTCAACACACTTCAAAAAATGTGAAATTAACTCAACTAAACCCCATGGTTTTGACGAGTATGTCAAAAAACCTGTGTAAAAAACGAAACCATCTTGGTACCCGATGTCGTCGTCCTCCGTCCTTCGATTAAACGAGTACGTGTCATGTTAAGAATTTCTTCTTGCAACTGAAGCCAATCCTGCTACCGTCTTTGCTTAAATATTTTAAGGACTGTGTGTGCATGTGTCTGGAAAGATTCCATATTCTCACTCATGAGCTTAAAGCTCGGCAAGCTACAGACAAATCTTATTTGGTAACAAACTCTGCTGGACTTTAGGAGTGGATTTGTGGAACTCTGCAGTACTCTATGTCTTATTCCCAAAATATTTCATGAAATATGGTATACAATGAAAAAAAAAAAAAACCTACTGTAAATCAGGCCTCACACTGATACAATTTACTTTATTCCCTCATTTGTTTTACATGTGGGGCCCTAACTTTCTTGTACCATCTCAAGATGTTGCTACTCTTTGAACCCTCCACCCACGGCAGTGTATAAGACTAGCGCATATGAGCAAAAACACAGAGTGCAGCCGAGTTCAGAGCTGCCTCGCTAGTTAGATGAACTAGCGGACATGGAAGCATAATTTAACTGCGTTTCATTGCGTAACGTCTTTAAGAAGATCTTGGAGTACACACAAGCTGACAACATTTGCTGTGCTGACCTCCACGAGTAAACATTCTCATGTCTGTTTGAGACTCACTTGGCCATGTTGTTTGGCCCACCAGCAGGAAAGAAACAGATCTATTTCACAGAAGAGCTTGTGTGAAGGACTCCATCTTGTTGCCAAATTTATTAGACGTCTTACAGGCTCGGGGGAAGATTCATAGCAGGCGAGCGCATTGAAGGAACAACACCACAACAGAATCTATCAATACAGCCCACCCGACTATCATGTTCCTGCTTTCAAGAGACGCAGAGATTGGAATCATGGTGCTGGAGCATCTGGGATTTGTAGACGAGACTCCGGAGGTTCGTTTATGGACCGATGCTATCGGAACGACACGGGAAGCAGAATCCACATTACCAATTATGAAACAATCACACTTTGCACGGTAAATAGATTTGGGCCGTATTTCTCCGGTGTGGCCCCCACAAACTTACCCTCCACCCAATCCCTCATCATCTTTCATTCTCCACATCTTAGTCACAGGCAGAAGGAGACATCTGACACTAACTAGTTTCTCAGATCGGTATAGCACCGAAAAAGCAGAGAGTGTGTGCACGTAGGACGCTGAGTCAATAAACACGATTGGAATAAACGAAGAAAAGATGTGTTTAATGGTGAACAAGGGAGACGTGTTTGTTTGGGATACTGAGCTGTTGGTGAAGAGTGTATCTATGATGTTGATTCATCACAGGAAAAGGAAATGGACAGACGTGCATTTGAGTGATTCATACGCTGTTTATTTTCCGACATCTACAGTGGTAAACAGCCATTCAGAGGCTGGCAGGGATGAGGCACGTCCTTTTGGCTTTTGTAGTTTGACACGAGATATAATAAGCAGAATGAGAGTGACTCAAAGAGGGAGTGAAAACGAGCTCTCTGCATACTTCGATGGCAGCGTTATCATTTCATGCACCTGACACCTTTTTTCCCTTGCTTTTTCTTGAAAGAAACCCAGGTGGTGAACTTTCCATTGTACTCACTTTAATTTCCTCATCCTCTCTCTCTGTTTCTCTTTCTGTTTCTTCCTCTTACCTGATAATGACACCTTTAGCTGTACACATTGGGTCATACCTGTTTTCTTTCCCTCCACCACCAGGCAGAGCTCCAGCTGTTGACAACATATGTACTCGCGACTAAGTGTTAGCAATCTCTCGCGCACCTCGCAGCATGCTGTGGTGGCAGAATTCACACCTGATCCTCTTTAGGAAGGATGTGGAAAAGTTTTTCATTTAAAACACCCTAGAAGTGTGAACCGGGATTAACATCCAAACTGACATTTTCCTCTAATCCTACCTGCACCGTTGGATAAGCTAAACCTAACATTCTGATAGCTGTACATTAGCTCCTGTAATCCAGCGTAGCCTCAAAAAGACTCAATTCACACTGCAATTAACTCAGCTTCGACACGACCGAACAGGACTCAACAACAAGGTTCTGGAATACTTAGGACTCTATAGGAACCGAATGCTAAAATAAGCTGTAGATTAAAGGCAACAGCAGTGCCATACTCAGCAGAATGGGAAGTGGCCAGGACAGTGGGTGCACAGATAGATTGTGTCTCATTTGCACTTAGGAGCTCATGAATAATTAAAATGCCAGTGATGGGCTTGTCTGGACTCCCGGCGCAATGATTGATGGAATGAAAAGAGGCTTTGTCTGCTTGCTCCTGATGGAGAGAGTGAGCGAGTGAGTGAGAGATCAAGAGAGAGGGGAGAGTCTTGAAGAAAAACCGACTGAATTAGCACTATCCAGCCCTCCGTCACTTAATGACGGCTAAAGCACAGGCTCTTAAAATGGCATTCATTTACAGTTCTAGGCTGTGAAAACACTCAAATTGTGTGTTTAATTAAAAGAAGCAGATCTATTTTTAATGTAATATGACCATAGCAATGAGGAATATATGGATACTTTCCTTTCAAACTAGCTGGAAAAAAGCACTTAGTATACTCTAATATGTATCAGAGATGGTATGACCCAAGTGTGCTACATTACGCTTTCAAATGTAGGCTGACAAATGCAGTTTCATCTTGAGCCACGCTAGCATTTTGTGTGCCCTTGAAGGGACATAAACAGTACGACTAATTCATTTCTTTAAACTATTATTGAAATTACATCAATGGGGTTGCCTCATGAAGTAGACCAAAATAGACCAGCAGCCAATTGCACCAGCTGATAGTAAGTTCAACTGTAGGTCAGGACATAAAGTCAGTGAGCACTTAGATTAAAACTAGCATGGTGTTCTTAAACAAAACGATTGGAATGCCACACAACACTGATCAGCACATATCATTTCACTAGTGTAAAAGAGACGTGTACGTAGACTTGGGCACTAACAAAATTACCAAGCAGTTTTGTTTATGAGGTACTGCAGTTGTTGATTTTTTCTCCCTGCTTAATAGAAATGCAACATTTCTCATCAGTTATAACCAAAATAGCATAATTATACAGCAACTGGAAAAAATTTTTATAAATTGGCTATGTGGGGCATTTGCATTCATGACAAGTACAGTCTATAGACCTTTTAAAGTTTTAAGTCAGTCAGTTTTAAGTTTCAAATCAGGTCAGAGGGTTATTAATAACTCTCTAGTGAAATGAGTCTTTACTGATGACTGTCATCCCATGAACAGAGGCACGACTAAAAAACAAATGTCTTGCTTCAAGTATAACTGAGCTCCCAGCCATTCCACATCAACACAAATCTAATTGTGTACGCACACACACACACACACACAGTGTGTGTGTGTGTGTGTGAACTCGTTTAGTTAGTAGGGTGTGTGAGTCTCACCTCGCTACCGACAAACTACTAAACTCATTAGAAGAATGAAAGCAGACAGCAGCTGTAAGCATTCATTTTATAAATGAACAAACTCTGATTGTCTATTTTGTCTATAAGGTCTACGTCTACAGCTTAGGGCTCTGGGAAAATAGCACTGAGAGCCAAACGTGTGCGAGGATGGTATTTGGTTTATTTACCTTTGCAGGAGATTGATGAGCCGTGCTGAAGGTTTAATGATGGGGACCTGTGCCATCAGGTCATTCATATGATTAGTCAAGTGGACGACGTTTTCATTAACATACATCATTGTTTGTGCTCATGTTACCTCCTTCTGGATTGTATTTGACGTTAATTATAACTATCACATCACTCCTTCATCACATACACAAACACTGCTGAGTGGATTGCCAGCACCCGCTGTGTGTGTGTGTGTGTGTTTGGGTTGGTGAATTTTCCTGACTATGGCCCCGTACACGCCTGGCATTAACACGCATCCTGGGTGATTGGACACCTGAGACGCAATGCCATTCACACCTGGCATTATAAATGCGTCTCCAGTGACCACTTGTGATGGGATTTCATACATCGTTTACGCCGTCATTCCATTCTATCTTCCATTGAATTTATATTCAGGCAGAAATATCACACAAATCACATCTCCTGTACCTGTACGGACTCTTTCAAGCCTTTTAATTGGGTGGTCTGCTAACGAAACATATAAAAGACTGAGAGATGAGGAGATGATGAAGCTATGGGAAAAAGCCACAGTCGTCCTTGCTGTTGCAGGATCATCTTTATCTGTTACCCGTTCAGTGCGATTTCCAAACAGTCCCGCAAACGATGACGTATTTTCTAGCTAGGCAACGACGGAGTTGATCCAGTGTTCCTTCGGTGTTGTCCGGGACGCATCGAGATGCATTGATGTGGCCATATGCCTCATAGACTACCGATGAATGGGATTTGAATGCATCTATTTTTCTGTCCACTTACTATCCGATCACACAGGACGCAAGCTAACGCCAGGCGTGAACAGACCCTATGTGACCACGCCTTGTCAAGACCAACAAGATAGTCCTGACTACGTGAAGTTTTTTTTTCCCAATAAATTTAATGCTTTTCCCCAAAATTAAAAGGGTAAAACAATTTCTTTATGGTTACTGAGGTTAAGGTTAGGGTAAGATTTAGGATCAGATGTCGAAAATTCTTACTGTATATTGTTATATTACATAGATATAATCCTATGTTCTTGTCACACAAACAAACGTGTCCTTATCTGAAGTAAAAGGTTACAATTTGTAACAGTGTGTCAAGTTTTCAGGCCTGATCTTGTACCAATTTGAATGAATGTCAGCAATATGGCTGGATTTTGTTTTTTTTTTTCATCCAAATGAAAATGCTAACCCCACCCCTAACTTTAGCATTTACATTTATAGCATTTGGCAGACGCCCTTACCCAGAGCGACTTACATTTTTATCTTATTTATACAACTGAGCAGTTGAGGGTTAAGGGCCTTGCTCAAGGGCCCAGCAGTGGACCAGCAGTGGCAGCTTGGTGGTGCTGGGGATCGTACTCACGAGCTTCCGATCAGTAGCCCAACATCTTTACCACTGAGCTACCACTGCCCGCTTTAGCAGCTGCACCTTTTAATGCAAAATGAATCATTACAAATTTTGCAAGCTTAAGACTACACTCTTAGAAAAAAAAATTGTTTACATAGTTCAATGCTTTCTAAAGTCTGTCTGCTGTACAGATCTACCTAGAAGTCCTTTAAAAGATTGCATGCCTGTTAAAAAAATACAAATAATCAGTGATTGTCATAAGCTTGTCATGATGTTGGTGTTGTTGGTGGGCTAAAAAAGTGTACTGCCTGTAAGTAACTCAGAGATATTGCTATGAAACAATTACGCTTAAGCCTAGCATGGGTCCTCTTCACAGACACAAAACTATCATGCACACACATACGACACACTCACTGAAAGACAGTTAGGCAACACCATTTACGATTGGCGTGTCTCTTCAGAACAGTAAGCACGGTAAACAGAAACGCTGAAGTTGCGTTTAACCAGCTTTTTCATTCAAACTCACAAAATTGCCTTTTGTTCATTTGCGTAATTTAAAAAAAAAAAAAAAAAAAAAAAAAAAAACAAGCACAAGAAAGTAATTCACATCGTTCATCTTTTTAACACCTGCTTTGTATTTCATGTGCAACTTCTCAATCAGGACTAAGGTGCTGTTATGGACGTATCAGCTAAGCCAGATTAAATAAATTAGCCCCGATGACGTTCTTTAGATCCCCTTCACATTAGTGAACTGAATTGTTAATTACTCTCAGACGTAATTAGATGTCAGACCCGACCAAAGAAATCAGCCGCAGCCTCGTTTCTTCATTATGTGCATCACTGATGCTGTTTATTTTTTGGTTCCACAAAAGTGATCTGCATTTGTTAATAGAAAATAAGAAGACATGGATGCCATATTTTGAACCTTATTTTTTATGTATTTTTCCTTAAAAGAGCGGGAAGGCTTAGCCTTGCTGCCCATTTATACCAAATAATTATTCTGCACTACACCATAAAAAAAATAAAAAAAAAGCATAGAGGTTTATTTTTCAATCTTTGGCTTCCTCAAATACTTACATTTTAAAAAAAAGATTGAGTGGTTCAGTAAATCTGACAAAAACAAATCTGTGATTTTTACACAGAAAAGTAAATTATTAGAATTAAATTAAGCTTTAAGCTTTAAGTTCTGTACTAAATTCATTCATGTAAATATACGACTAAACCCAAAGTGTATATTTCACTTCCTTCACTGGGTTAAATTTACTATTCATTTGCAAGTGCTCACAAAACTGAAATAAAGAGGTAATGTTTACTTGAACCGATTGCATACTAATGTAGGGGAATGGTTTTTGAACTCGATTAGCGTATGCGCTGCGTCTGCGGAACTTTAAACTGATTTCATTTCGATTGTTATGCATGGATCCTTTTCCTCTCGTTCTGTGTCAGCGTTAAGCCTTAAGTCTGTTGTATAAGGAAATGTTTTGAAAGATCCAGTGTTTCTGTCAAGTTTTCATGGTTCATCCTCTTTGTGTTTCTCAGTCAAGGTGTATGGTTTGTGTGTGTGTGTGTGTGTGTGTGTGTGTGTGTGTGTGTGTGTGTGTGTGTGTGCAAGTTAGTTAAGTAGTTATGTTTGGTTCTGCCAATTTAGTCTTTATGAAAGCTGATTTTAATACACGTACCAATTGCAGTTCTACTTCTGATTGGACCCATTAAGCAGCAATGGCGATACATTTTTATGACAATTCTCGGTGCTATGTAAACTTTAATTAAAATTTACTTAGTTAAATATTACTAAGACTTTATGCATGGAAATTGCTACCACACTTTTCTTGCGTAAATCTCACGCCAGTATTTTTGTCAGTGTGCTACCAATAATTTTTTATTTCATGGCATCAGCCCTATGTGAGACCTTGTTAAGTCTGAACTTGCCCAGCTAGGAGGCCATGTACCTCACCCGAGCGGTGCTGACGATGCGCACTGTCTCACTTTCACAGGAGACTGTCACTGTAGTAGTGCGGTCAGTACGGTGCCACTTCGTGTCGTCACTACAAAGCAGGGCCGAAGGGAGCGATGACCATCGCGGTAATTTGGGAGATGATGACAGAATGAGAGCATTGGATAAGCCCAGTGCAGGGAGAGCTCTATGACAGTCTGAGTCCAGCCAGTTTGAAAGAAACTGATTAGTCTGTAACGATGAGGTCGCACAAATTGATTTATTTGTGTATCTAGAACTAATTAGCCTGAGACACTCAAATAAAGTAAGATAGAGCCACTCAAATGACCCAACAGCAATCGATCGTCTTAATGCTGGAATAAGTCTTTCTAATTCAGTTAGGAAGAAATAACTAGATACATTTTCTCTATGGGGGCTTTTTTGTAGAGCCCTACATGAATTTACAGGCTTTTTTAAATTTGTCTTTGAATAATAATCACTGTGCTGTACCCTTCATTATATTAAACCAAAATGCTGTGTACTGCATGTGTAGTATATTTAGATATTATATATATATATATATATATATGTGTGTGTGCGTGTATAAAACTGTTTAGACTTTTAAGTCTTTGTTAAGTAGGAATGCAGTTGGGGTCAGTGATGGGTGATTCTTAACACACACACACACACACACACACACACACACACACACACCATGCAGTCAGGTCATGCCAGTCAAGCCCTTAGCTCACTCTTGTTTCAACCAGAAAGGAGATAATATGGAAATATTAACATTTATCCATTTAACAAAACTCCATCATTTTTTAATCCTAATCTTTACCTACTACATCTGCTGCATGTGTGTGACAAGAACTTCGACACGTTTCTGTGCACTGAGAAAAGAACAGAAAACCCACTTACTCACTCGCGCACTTGGCATGACAATCTAGAAGTTTTCAGTGAATGAAATTCTTTGGGATGCATTCAGAGTTGAGTGAAGCATGCATAGTGTACACTTCATTATTCAGATCTCAGACATAACTTCAGACTTGTGCGCTACTTGTGACAGTTGCACAGCAGCAGTTATGTACACGGGGTCGGTTATGTCATGGCTATGTGCGATTCTGGCCTTGAACTTAAGTCGATTTTTTTCACAATATCAGCTCATGCATGGTCAGCTTGACCATTCCATTTTTGGATATATAGTTTGTAAATAGCAGCACAAATTAACCAAAACCTGGGCACAATATATTTTATATTCCACATGACCTCAATTTTGTATCTTTAGTGTGTGTCTGGTTTACTATATAGGCATACAAAAAAAAGACTCAACAACAGATGCAGTGTTTTTCACACCTACCTCACCATGACGAAAATAGGATGCATCAAATGCTGTTGTATTCTTATATAAAAAACGACAAATATGGATAGAATCCATTGGGTGATTAATGTGATTATTATGACTAGGATAATCCTTTTCAAGTCCTGTTCATGACTGCTTTAATGTAAAGTGTTATATAATGTGAAGATAATGTCTATCTATCTATCTATCTATCTATCTATCTATCTATCTATCTATCTATCTGTTTGTTTGGTAGCAATGGGAGAAAATTTGCGTTATTCGTCTGTACTCTACCTGTTTTTAGGCGTAAAAGAAAGTGCATGCTTATATTCGAAATACAGTGATATATACACATGAAAAACTCCCATCCGGAAGGATCTATTCATGAAAGATCTGGCAACCTCGGAGGTGTTACGTACCTGCATAGCATGACTCTGAATACTGAGAACGTTCCCTGTGTAAATACTGTCATAACATTTGAACTGAAGTCGCGGACTCAGCCCTAAATCTCTATAATTCATGCTTCAGAGATATTTGTTCAAGAGGAAGAATTTGTGGTTAGGTTATAACACTTTCAGGGAAG
Source organism: Pangasius macronema (assembly GCA_037577455.1). Taxonomy (NCBI): domain Eukaryota; kingdom Metazoa; phylum Chordata; class Actinopteri; order Siluriformes; family Pangasiidae; genus Pangasius; species Pangasius macronema. The sequence goes on from CM074961.1 coordinate 15,554,895, forward strand.
CGTAAGTAACCAGAATGACTTTTTACTGTATTCCCAAGAAGACAGCTCTCTCATCCTAAAACTTTGATTGATTGTTATGGAGACTTAACTCAAGCTGTGAGCTTGAATTAAGGTTATATTGCCTGTGCTCAGACATCCATCACTCATGAATAAGTTTTAGGTTCTTTGTTTCCTGTCCATGATAATAGCACGTGTGAAATGAATGATGGGCTGAAAAAGCACTGAAGTTGTCCTCCAACGTGAAGAGAAAGACGCGAGACCAGAGCGAAAACAAACAAACAAACACCACCCTGAGCCTTGAGTGATCAATATGTAAAAGCCGTAAAAGGTCCGGACCCACACAGATGGCAAGAAAGGAAACGTGAGCAGATGGAGAAGAAAGGATGGTTGGGGAAGTTGAGGGGAAGTGAGGATGCCTTACCTTGCTGGCCGCGGCGCTGGGCATACACCACCACAACAGCTGCGAGCACCACGTAGCACACCGACGTCACAATGTTGGCCATCTGCAGAGACACACACACACGGGGGCAACGGTAAACTTCCGGCCAGCCTGGAATAAAACCCAGCACCACTGATGCTGAGTCAACATGAGGAGCTTCCTCTTTCTCTCTCCGTCCCTTTCACTCTCCTCTCTGACTGCCTCCTCATCCTGTGCTGTTACTCTGCTCTCCCTCCCTCACTCCCTCCCTCCCTCTCTCTGAGGGAGGGAGAGGACAAAATGTCTCTGACGAGTCTTCTTAGCCACAGAGCTACTCCCTCGCGAGTGAGGTGAGTGTCCGCTCACACTCCACACATCACACACACATGTGCCTTTAAAGGGCCGACGGAAGCCCGAAAGAAGCCTGACCTCAACCTCGGACCTCTGTGGCCTCGGAAAAAAAAGAAAGAGAGAAGGAGCACAATGCCAGGCTCTGTCATTTTTTATAGCCTTTAAGGAAGTACAGTACTACATGCAAAAATTCTCGCTCCTCACAAGACTAGTTCAATCCCATCATATCAGCCTCCGTCTCTTCCTCTCTCTACCTCCTTTTCTTCCCCCTCTCACTCGCCAAATGGAGCATTAAAACCCAGACCAAGAATAACACCTCCCAGGGTCTGGGTATCAATCTCTCTCTCGAAGCATGTCCAGCATTTCAAACATTAAAAAGACTCTACAGTTAAATCAACACAAGGAGGTTTTTTTTTTAAGAAGCAGATGTGCAATATTACATGAAAAAATTCCACCCCCCAGTTAGCCATGGAAGGCAGTGCAAGCAGAAGACGGACAGTTTCATCCCATCAAGCGGTCATTCATTAAAACAGGAAACGGTGACACACTGCAAGGGCCAACATGCTAATGGTATTTGCGTAGCCTAGCTCCAGTTCACGAGGGCTTTTTTCCCCCAGCAAAAGAACAAACTCTCCTTAGGCTCTGACATCGAACAGATAAGTGAGCGTGCTGCAGAGATAATATTTGTGTGGTACTTTTATCTGTCCACACAGCGAATATGGAGAATGTTTAGCTTTTGGTCTGCTACTTATTATAGCTTAATTTATGTGTCTGCCTGCTAAGCTAGCCTTTTATCACCAGACTGGATTCACTCAGGATTCATCGCACGGAAATTTGCGGCAGATTAGAAACAGACATCGAGTACATATGAAATGAATCAATGAATCAATAAAGTTTTTGGCTGCACTTTGGTCACACGAGAGAGAGAATGCTAACGCGTAAATTAGCAATTCGAGCAGTAAAGTTTTCCAGAAGCAACCATTTAAACACACGTGACGTTAACCGAGTAATAAATGCCTGCGTTAACCGATTTTTATTCCATCGCTGATTAATTTGGTGGTCAATATTAATAGAAGTGTTAATTAATTATATATTATACCGTTATTGGAAAATAATCAATGATGGGGTGTGTGATGTGACGTGGAGTTACCGGTACCATCCTGAAGTTGATTATTCTCTGATAACCACAACTTTGAAAGTGCTTTATTCCTCTTATGCCACAGCAATTTACCAAGGACTACAATTTCAATTGGCATACTTTATATCCATTTATAGTTACATTGTGGAACGTCCATGAAATTTGTTCTTCATCAGTTCTTCCTTCACCAGTCTGTCTTTTTCTCGATCTTGAAGTTAATAAGACAAAAATAAATGATCATGTTAGCAATTCCCCAGTCTTGAAGACTTTCCCACATTTATAGCTCTACCCCTGACTGTTACAAAGCACTGACACTGGAGACTCCTTCCATAAAGGCTTCATAAATGTCTCCTCCAAGAAAACGTCATCATATCCAAAACAGTAATGCGTTGCTATACAAGTTACTAAAGAAATGATAATATATTCAAATAAGCACAGCTGGAACTATTGTCTGTGCTGCTGCTTATCAACACCCTAATGAATCAACATCTGACCAATCAGAATCAAGCATTCAGGGTCGTAAAGAATGCTAGTTAAGCTTGTTTTGAATGATGGGATAATGAAGTGCCATCACTGGGTAAGCATGTTGTAGTATTTCTCAACTGTCCTCTAAAATAAACAGCTACATACTAACAGACTCTCAGTAACGCTACTCATGCTGTACTCCGCTGTCATTTCCCATCCTGTCCATTCTCAAAGTTAAGAAAATTTATTTTAAAAAAAAAATTGAATAAAATATACCCGGGCTTCTTGAAAACTTTCACTTACAAGCACAGCTCAAAAGCAGCGCTTCTGTGGGAAGGTTTAAGGCAGGCATCAGGCACCGTACATGGCTGACACTCCGTACTTATTCCGGCATTATAAGAATAAATGCACTGACAGCGGTGGAATTAAAAGTGCATCTCCCTGTCGCAGCTCCACTTAAGACGAGGAAGAGAGAGCGCACATGAACCACAAATCGGACAATTTGCGACCTTTTTATTCAAACTATAGACTCAGCTCCGATTTTTTTTTTCTTCTTCTTAAAGTCATGCTGTGGCACTGAAGATATTCTAATAATATCCCCTGCCTATTGACTGCCATTTCTCTTTCCTTCACCTTCTTCCATTTTTATTTATTCTTTCTTTTTTTTCAGGGCCTTAGTGCTGAATAGCCGTTTCACCTCGTGAAATTAATCAAAATATATAATTCATTAGGGCCACTGAATGATTTCTCTCTCTCTTTTCTCTCTTCCCAGGTTTTTTTTGTGATGTCCTGTACCATTTGCATTTAAATTGGAAATTCCAGGCTGGATCCTGACGAGAAACAGGACCAAGTATCACAAAAATAAGAAAGAAAGAAAAAAACTGAATCCCATAACAGCAAGAGTCCGGAGTCCCATCATGCTGATGACTGACACAGCAGCAGAAAGCTTAAAAGCTGCTTTAGAGTGTGTTTTATTTCACTTCTTGGAAAAAGCTTGAAGTCTGTGAACNTGAGCTAAGGGCTTGACTGGCATGACCTGACTGCATGGTGTGTGTGTGTGTGTGTGTGTGTGTGTGTGTGTGTGTGTGTTAAAAGGTAGATTTTCTTAATAAAATATATCAAATCTAAATACTTTTCATACAAGAATATTCAGACCTGCCAATTTTGATGCATTTCACGTAACTTCTTCTTGTAACATTGGAACAATCAAAAATATGTTTTTTTTTTTTTTAATAAATAAATAAAAATGGCAGATGAGATCAAGGCTTGACCAATAGATCCTCGTGTAGATGTTCTGCACTTCCTGATCATATCTGACCCACAGGAAGTCCTGGCCCTGTGAGTGTGTGCACATTTACATGTAGGAAGACTAACTAATGTAAACTTCGACTAGATTGACTTCAAATCGTATAATTTGCATGGACTGGCCAGGGACTAAGGGTACCATCATGAAAGTGTCATTTTATATTATTTGAATTAATTAAAGAATTAAAAAAAACAAACAAAAAAAAAACATACACACGAGTACAAAGAAAGTCAGAATTTTCGGAAACGTTTGTAAATCCAACAGAATATTTTAGTTCGCTTTGGTTTACACATTTACACACAACTTTAATACAATGAACTGTTTTTGGGTTCATTAATGCGAAATAAAATATTAATATTAATATTAATGTGTTCAACTTTGCTAACAGTTAATCTCGCTTAACTGTATTCATTAGAGATGCACCGAAAATTTTGACAGTTTCTGACAGAAAATAGTCAAAAAAAGGCATCAGTTTTTGGCCAAAAGAGGAAAAAAAGAGGGGAAAAAAAGAGAAAGATTGAATCGGTCTACAATGAGATGTCAAATGAAACACTTGTTGAATAATCTGAATGCTAATGAATGCTTAGAAAGTGATTAAAAGCACTAAAAGGCCTGTTCAAACACTGTGCAGCAGTGGAAATGGTCCAGTTACCAGTAGCTACATTCGAAAAGCGATTTTTTTAAAGGGTTATTTATTTATTATATATTTAATATTATCTATTATTTTTTTAATGTTCTGATGTGGTTTTCCTCTTCCACCCCCCTCCTTCTGCAGGACTACGCATTATTCCTCCTCAGGGTTGGCAGGTCTGGGTTCCTCCACAGGCTAAAGGAATCGAATTTTTAATTAGCGAGGCTTTGTGTGCACCCAAAACAGAACTCCATAACTACAATCGCACAATATTGCATCCTGAGCCATCCCTCCACAAACATGAGCACACACACAGACACACACACACACACACACACGCACACACGCACACACGCACAGAGCGAGAGAATCCATCTCCCATAATTAAAGCCTGGCTTCCTGATAATAATTCTCCCCCTCATTCACCTATTATCAGAAATCTCTCAGATTAGCAGTCATGCTACACAGGCTCATGGCCCTACTTGCATGCATTCAACAAACATGACCTCTGCTTTGTGTCTAATTGTATGCGAGAGATAACATCAATCCTGTCAAGGCCTGCCTAACGAGTGGACTTCGAGCTGCGAGCTGCAGGTCTGGTGTTCGCGTATGAATAAACAGTCGCAATCAATAGGCTGTCAGCCCGGGCGTCTCTTTTAGCACCTGTCAACTCTGAGCGTTTGGGTAAATGTGTGTTTAGGTGCGAGTGTGGGCTAGCGTGCGTGAGCATGCATGCATGCACGCGTAGCGGTGTTTGGTTAGCAAGACAAGGGGTTTATCCATCTGGATTCCGTACACAAGCCCAGGCCTGCTCCACACCCTAACCAAATACAGGTCACGTCCCTGGGGCTGACCTCTCGACCCTGCTGAGTGTATCAAACCAAAGCAAACAGAGTGCGACGGTGGGTGGCAGAAGCCAGGTTACTCCTGATAGCCTGCATTCTGCTAGTGCATGCTGGGAACAGAATGCTCTGGTTTAAGTTATCGCTGTCAGTGCAAAGACATATACGAGGTTCATGAGCTGTCGCTTTGCACTAGCGGTGTTATTTATGTGCTAGCGGGTTCTGTGCAATCGATACACGCTGCATTTAAATATAAGTTCCTTATGATCAATTCATAAAAGGATTTGTGGCTGAAATAGTAATATCTGCAAATGCCTAAGACGGAGCGCTAAAGAAGCAATGAAGGAAGGAGAGAATAAATGCTTTCTGACTATTTTAAGACAAATGCTGACTTTTTGGCTTACTCATTTACAACCGATTCATTCACTCATTCGAACTGGCCTAATGATGCTGTGTTACCTTTCACAGAGCGCCTCAGAGAACTCCAGTGTTCTGGCGTATTTACCCTGGCTCCCCCTGCGTGTGTCTGCTCTAAATTAGTTATTGATGGGAGAGCGCATATGGCCGTGAACTCTGTATGGGAGCTCTTAAAAAAAAAATACTTTTATTTACTTGGCTTCTCCAAGCCCTCAAAATACAGCCTTCATGAATGGGGCTTTTCCTGGTCGGGGTTGAGGCTCAACCCTGACCACCCGGTGCGCTAACCACACCGCGCAGCCCATCCCATTACCGAGAGGCTAAATAAGCAAGCGTCCCACCAGCAGGATGCACACAAGATGCTTTTTTTTCCTCCATAAGGAAGCTTGTGTGGACGTGGTGGCGTATAATCACAGTGCTGTTTAGTGCAAGTGTGTAATAAAATGAATGTAAAGCTGTGAATAGCAGCTCGAAATGTATGAATCTTTGGATGGTCAGAATGGGGGGGTTGGGGGTTGGGGGGGGGGTTGGAAAAGCTGTGTTTTGGTAAACAGAACGCAGATTGGACAGCTTGTGCGTTCTTCTGGAGGCAGGCCCAGATTTCTTCCTCCACAGCGAGTCGGGAGAAAATATGTCCAAACGACACCAATACGCCAGCGTTGTCTAATGTTTATGAATCCTGCCCTTCTGCTGAAAAGCTATTACCGTGTACCAAGAGGCAATAATGGCGCCAGAGTCGATTCAAGTGTTCCAACAGGTTGTGAGAGGCGTGGATATGAACAATGATGATGATCGTTATGATCAGACTGTTGCGGTTTCTCATTTTGGGGTTGTCTTTGCTGAACAGAAGCATACAGGAGCTATTTGATACTGACTTGGTGATGCATGGGTTGGGATATAATGATCAGTTTTCTAGCCTGAGGTTACATCTGTTACAGAATGATGGGTGTATGAAAATGTCTCTATATTTCTATTTCTGTCTTCATTCCATGAAGGTGACAACAGTATGCTAATGTCAGATGCTTTGCCAGAGGAGTTATGCCTCACAGATTTGTCATTAGCAAGAGGGCTAAGCTAGTCCTACGTTCATCGTTAACATTCTAGCTAAGAAATAGTCTGGGTAGCTAGTCTAGTTTTTTTTTTTTTGGACACTAAATGTGGCCAGGAACAACATTCTTTCAACACAATTTTTCCCATAACCTATTGGCAAACATGCAAGTACATATTGTTTCATGCTAACTTTGGTAAACAAATCTCCGGGATAACTTTTAAAGATGCAACTTGCTTCGTCCCAGCTGCTATCTATTTATAGTGAAAATGCTCTATATAGTACACCTATACATACATTGGGGGCAGTCGTGGCCTAATGTTCCGAGAGTCAGACTTGTAACCCGAAGGTGAACCTGAAGGTNCACGGGTGTGTGTGTGTTCACTACTGTGTGTGTGCACTTGGATGGGTTAAATGCAGAGCATAAATTCCGAGTATGGGTCACCACACTTGGCCATAAAGTCACTTCACTTTCACTTCACATACAAATTAAAACAATAAGGAATAACCTGTATAGAATAATACAATGTTTAATACATTTTAACAGCCAAGAAGCTACTAAAACTAGACATTTACCCACATTAAAATGCCAGGGTCTATGAGTATGCATGAATATGCAGTCCAAAAAAAATAAATAAATAAAGTTAACTCAGTTTTATCACAGAAAAACACGAGTAAGACAAGATAACACTTTCTATATTCACAAATCAATATACATGTGCTTAAAATTGTGCTTTTTTAAGTTAATAATGATTCCTAGTCATTTTATAAACCTTAATAATGCTTCAGAAGCACTAATAACATGGTGCTTATACATAATTCCTTGATAACTGATAATCATGTGGGAACAAAAGTTGTACTATTCATTATAATGTCTCGTGGTTAGAAGGTAAGATATTACAACTAATAACTGGCCTGTGAATAATTATAATGCAAGTATATATAACGCCATTAATCATTAAACTATTGTAAAAAAATAATATAAATCTACATTAAAAGCTCTTAACTCCAGATTAATTACAAAAAAAAAAAAAAACAGGCACAAGCACAACTGTCAAAATTAAAACAAAAAAACAAACAAACAAATAAATAAATAAAGTACATGAGTGTTTTATTCTCAAGCTTTTTTACTTTCTAAATTTTTTTTATTTTCTAAAAATATGGGGTGTTTGCTCTAATTCAATGATACACATGTGTATCTTTGTCATTTTTGTAATTAATCTGTAATTAACACAAGACAAGAAAAGAATAAATTAAGAATAAAATATTATAAAATAAGATAAATAAATATATAAAAAATAAAAAATACATAAAATAAAAACTATATTAAGTGTTTCCATATTATATTAGAAAATAACTTAAAATAACTTTTGTAAATAAATATTGTGTTACAGTGTACCTATATTGAGGGATAATTTATCATATTCTAACTTGATGAACCCTATGATACAATTTTACAAAGAATTCTAAGCACAGTTATAACAAGTTTTGAATATGGGCTTCATAAAAAGTGTTTCATCGTTTCTATCTGATCATATATGATAATAATCATATATTTCATAATCATATATTTTTGCTAGAAGGTAGACATCTAGCTATCACTACAAAGTCTTTAAAACTACATGCTTTCATAGGAAGAGATGATTTGATTGACATCAAACCCTCAAATATAGACTGTTCCCAAAGCTTCTCTGGAAATATGCTCTAACCTCTGGAATAACTTTTAGATTCATTGCTCTGATTGGCCCGTGTCTAATGAACTTCCCAACCATGTCAAGCAGAAAAGCATTGGTCTTACTTTCCTGCTGATTTATTTGTAGAACTTCGCCTATAAATAAGGCTGAAAGTGAAACCAGCGCTAACAGCTGGGTGGCAGTGCTAGGCGTCAGTCTCGGATGAGCTCCAGCTCGCGGCTGGCGCAGGGGCAGGCTCCATGCCCTGCAGCACGCACGCTAAATGTGCCCGTGCCTGCCACCTCCACAGGAAGACAACATCTGTTCTTCTGACACACCAGCGAGCAGGAGCCAATAAATTACTGCACCGTATGGAAGAAGCACTACACTAGCATAACTCAAAATAACAGAAAAATGCAACAACCTGACAGAAATATGAAAATATGAGCAACATGAGATGAAGTTGTAGACAGAGTGTGTACTCGAGCCTTGAGCAACCAAACACGCTTTTGACTTTTAGCATTCAGAGGAACCATTTCACCTCCCTGAAGCAAGCCAATACTGCCACTTTGTCACTTACAGAGCGTTTTCTGTGAGTCAGTGAGTGCAGGTGTCAACAACACAGCCTGTGTGTGTCTGCTCTCTACTTCCTTCATCTCATTCTCACAAGGATGATGCCTCAGAGAACCCTGACACGTGGTAGATAACTCAGTATACATTCTCTTCTTGTGCACAGCTAGCACTGTATAGGAGTACTGTATGTGTTTATGTGTATATTTACACTAAGCGTGTATGTAAGGGGCTTACGTGTGTGTACACAGCTCTGTTGAGGCTCAGTTTACATAATAAGCTTTCCAGGTTGCAGCTAGGTGCAGATGGATGAGTGTGGATAAACTGTACCGAAACCAGTATGTCCCAATCCCATGAGGCCGAAGTGCAGCGTCAGGACTGTTAGCAGTAGTGTACAGGCAGCCTGCAGAATTAGAAAGAAACCCAGGGGGCGTCCGAGGCCGAGATACCAGGTTTTGGCGAGCATTGGTCCTCGTCACAGCTCTGACAGAGTCATTAGGATTTTATTCCCAGTTCCCTGCTCCTTTCATTGCCTATTAGGCATACAATCCATTACAGGATGGCCATACCAGCTCCCCCAAATTACACGCCAGGGAAATATTCCATCAGCATGGGCATTTGCACTCTCTGGCACTGACATGAGTTGGAGAAAAGGAATGTCAAGAAAGAAAGCAACAGGAGATAATGAGGCTAATGCAGCGACAGAAGTATCAAATCATATACTGTATTTTGTTATGGAGACATTTGTGCAGTTGCTGCATATAATATCCAAGGATGTGTTATTGGAAATCATTAAAGAAATGGTCTTTGTAGAATAATATGTTCAGTATGTTTGCAAGAGCGTTCATGTATTCATCTTCAGGAAGCGCTTTATCCCGGTCAGGGTCTTGGAGGATTCGGAGCTTGTCCAAGGAACACTGGACACGTAGCAGGAACACAACCTGACACAAGACGCCATTTAAAATGATTTATGTAATAATGTCAGTTAGAAAAAATACGACAAACAAATAAAGTTCCTACAGCTACAAATGTTCAGTAACATGATAAACGTTATGTAATCTCAGAAACGTTCTCGGAAAATGGGACAAGTTAAACATTCTCAACTTTCTACTAAGCTAAAATTGCTAGCAGGCCATAAACTAGCTCTCATTAGATCTCTCTTTTGAGATTTCAATAGCTATAATATGTCCTGATTTGCATCATCATATCCTCACTAACATAACAAATGTTACCTAGCTAGTAGTCTCGCAAATCAGGTGTCTAGTCTAGTTACCACTAAAGAGTCTGGTAATGTTCATCACTAAACCAAGACCCCAGAACTGCCTATTTGCACAAGAAGAATCCAGACATTACAAATAACCAACCACAGACATTCAACAGTCTCTCAACAAATACATACATTTATCTTGTTTTCTTGCCACTAATAAATAAAACACTGAATGATTTTTTTTAAAGATGCCAGGATGCTGTAAACCTTCTTCAGTCTCGTGGTCTGAAAAGCTCATTGGGTTGAGTTGTTCGAAGTGTCCAGCTAACTGCATGAAAATGATCAGCTATTCCCTGAGGAGATAGTGTGACTCGATAGACAGAGACTAACTAGCTACTAGCATGCAGGTTCTTAGGCTAAAAGTTGCCTTGTACCATCCTGTAAGAATTGGCGTAGAAGACATGATATGTTTGGGATATGTTTGGCCTGGGGACCCTATTTCCATGTCCAAGTGAGCTCATAGAGTATGTACAGTATGAATCAGGCTAGTTTCAAAGTACTGAAAAATAATACGAAATCCAATGCTATGCAAACAAAATTTTACCCAAACACCAATCTAGCATTTCATAACCTTTTGAAACAATGTAACTCACAAATCCAACCGCATCATGTTGGAATAAAGTGGTATATTTATGCTTGTAATTTTCCTGTATATCACTTTCGAGGAAATGGACTATTAAACAAATGATTATGTGCAAGCTTTATGAGCACGAGCCAGCAGACATGAAGCAAATGAAGCGACTCGTGTGCATTCTCTGCTTTTCTTTGACTGTTGCCAACTGGGATTGTTCCTGCTACACAAACCATGTTTCTTTTCCATAGCCATTCTGAGTTTAATTTCAGATTTCATTTTGCAGAACTGCGGGATAAGCATCCCACACCCCGCGAGTAGGCGCGATTACAATAGCGAGCCTGGAAATTGTCACGTCTGCACCCTTCTTCCTGACAGAGTCCATCGATTATGCACTGACTCGCACAGAAGAGCCGAACCTCAGCACAGCCCACCTGACCGTGCAACTATGAGATTATCAGTAGCCAGACTCCACCACTCCCTGCTCTGGTGGGCTGCCATCTCAAGTGAAGTGGTGAGTGTGAATGAAATATGCTGGAGAGACTGAAACTTTGTTTGATAAGGGAAAAAAGATTAAAAAAAAAAACAGATAAAAGCTTCACAATGAGAAAGACAAGATCCATCAATGCTGAAGGAGTGTGACTTTGCCAAAGCCCGAAGCAAGCAAGCTGACCGATGCTTCAAAGAGAATTCAGGCAAAGCTCTAACAAAGTCGATTCTTTTCTTTCTATAAAACTGAAACTTGCCCGCTCATCCGCTGATCCTCACTCCTCAATGACGAGTGCGTAAACAGTCTGCATGACCTCTGTCTACTGACCTGAAAGTCTTCTAGGAGTGCGAGGCCCATGAGTATGAGAATGCTCACGGCAGCAAAAAAAACACCTCGATGCATTAGAGTGCAACTGATATTGGAGAATGCCCATCTGAAGAACGTCTGTCTTGGAATTAGATTATTGATTTGGTTCTGCCTCTCCATCATTGCCCTCAAAGTCAAGATGATGGCAGCTCTTTCCCATCTTATCTTACACCGTCCATTCCACAGAGTGGAAACTCTGATCGGCTGCCGCTTGCAAAAAGCATGTGATATAGTATATCTGTAATGAGTGCAAAAGCAATTAGAAGCGTGCTAGCAGCGCTGCCAACTCTTTCCAGTGGAAAGTAGCTAATGCATGCTCAAAGAGACACTAGAAGTCCTCAGATGATGTCACAGACTGATTTGCACGTAGACTGAATCATCGTGATCATTTGCAAACCAAAACGTGTTCCATGAAGATGGAAGATTTTTGGAAGATGAATGGAATAGAATAGAATATGCAAAATTTCTGTATTTCCAAAATTTGATCATTTCTATTGCAAATGCAGATGAAACAAAGCAGTGGTAGTGAACATTTGAGAAACAGACATGAAGGAACTGATTACAGATGGAACAACTCCCTTTAATACTTGTAAATATCCCCAAGAGCAAAGAAATGCACAGATGGATAGACAATGTGATTAGTGATTGGTTGTTGGGAAACAATTGTGATCGTTTATTGGTTGTTCAGAACGACTATAATTGGTAATTGGTCATTTGAAACATTGATTGGTGGTTGGTAACAGTGGTGATCAGTGATTGGTTGCTGAGAAACAATGGAGATCAGTGATCAGCTGTTGGCAAACAATTGTGATCAGTTGTTTTTTTGGTACATTAGTGATACATGGTTGCTCATGGGGTACAATAGTGATCAGTGATCATTGAGAACAATGGTGAGCAGTTGGTGGTTGTTGGGAAATGATTGTGATAAGTGATTGGATGTTCAGAACAATGGTGATAAGTGATTGGTCATTGGGAACAACAGTGATCATTTGTTGATTTTTTTGCAACATTAGTGATCCATTGTTGGTCATTGGGTACAATGGTAATCAGTTATTGGTTGTTGGCAACAATGGTGATTAGTGATTGGCTGTTGGGAGTGATGGTGATCAGTTATTGATAGCTGGGAAACAATGGTGATTGGTCATTGGGAACAGAGGCTCAGCAACACTGTCAGGCTTTGCACACTGATCCTGCTCTCTCAGCTCACATAAACAGCAGCTCTGATACAAGCTGGAAAGCCATATAGGATGCAAACTGTGGCTAATGTCTGCTCAAAATATGCTAGATTTTTCTCTACGGTCTTTTTTGAACAAATATCAAATACCAAATCTAGTGACAAAGCCATTTAGCTGGCAACCTTACATGCTAATGAAAAACAAGTGATTAAACAAATTTAGAGATGCTTTTTGATAGCAATTCACTGCATGCAATTTGATTGCACTGAACTTTGACAGCGCCTCCTGCATGTTTGCTCATTCTCTCATGAATGCAACTCAGCACAAAAGTTTAAGGGATAATGGCATGCTAATAGGGACAGCTAATGGAGCCGAGTCTCTTTTGGTGCCCCTATTGACTAGGATCTAGCAAGGTTATGAGGCTATACTATTCTTTACACCTTCTCATCTATGTCACCTTCAGCATGTAAGCTAATTTAGCTCAAGCTTCGCTGATCTATTGATCCCAACTGCAACTCAAAATGCAATTTTTTATCACAGGAAAATTAGCTGGGGGAAAAAAATGACACTGCCTTTCAAGCAGAGAGGATATTAGCATATTGATAGTCTGAGGAGGGGATAAAGCTGTGTTTAAGGGAGGAAACAGACAGGCTGAGACATGCCAATATGATTCCCTGTATAATGATCTGCTGTTCAATCAAGGATGCAGCATGGATGTGCAACTGGAAAAAAAAAATTGGCACCTGCATTTACCTCAAGCATATTAACCAGGATAGCTTTATTTATTTCTATATATCTGTATGTCTATATTCAAGGTTGACGTTGCTGCCACTTAACTGGTTCTGTCATGTGCCGGTGCACAATTGACTGGCTCTCCTTCCCAATCCTCTCATTTTGGACAGTCTGTAATAAACACTCTATGCAGGCTTGTCTGCTGCTGTCATGCTGAGCAGAATCAGCGGCAAGTGCATTAGCTGCTCTACCAGAGAGCATATTGATCGCCTCTGAACATGGTTTACAGCTACAGGGGAAAAGAAGCCAGGGAGAGCCTGGATACAGGATGGGAGCGTGCATTTTATTCCATGGCCTGGATCTCGGCCAAAGCTTCACTGCTACATTACATAATTACAAACAGTTCTTAGTGGGTGTCCAGACGAGGAAAGTCGTAGATATGAGTATATTAGAAGAATGAAGACGTTAGTGTCAGATGACTGGGAGCCATATTGGGCTGTCTTTTCTTTCATCACATGATTCTTCACATCTCAGGTGACTTTTGGCAGTCAGCATGTTTACTTGAAATAGGAAATCTTGCTACAATGCTGTTTTGGGCTAAATTGTCAGCATGCATTACTATCACAGTTACTTTATCTCAGTTAAGGCAACATTACATGTAGCAGGCTTTCCTTCACATTATAATATAACGATCAACAGCAATGACAACAACAACAACAAAAACACAACGGCGGAAATTACCTTTCGATTCTGATAACGGTCAGTCTGTGATGTTTATATTATAATATTGGTGCCTTTAAGGCTTAAGATTAATATTGCTTGACCTAACTGGGAAGCGTATCTGGGAAGGTTGTGTGAGTAATGTTCTAATAACATAGCGAAGCAAACCANATTATTATTATTACTACTACTACACCTACTACTACTACTACTACTACTACTATTATTATTATTATTACTACTACTACACCTACTACTACTACTACTACTACTACTATTATTATTATTATTACTACTACTACTACACCTACTACTACTACTACTACTACTACTACTATTATTATTATTATTACTACTACTACTACACCTACTACTACTACTACTATTATTATTATTATTATTATTATTATTACACCTACTACTACTACTACTATTATTATTATTATTATTATTATTATTATTATTATTACTACTACTACTACACCTACTACTACTACTATTATTATTATTATTATTATTATTATTAATATTATTATTATTATTATGAAATGTATATTATAATATAAAATAATTTAGGGTTAGTTAATTAAGGCTTGTTATTAGTACTGGGTCTACCACACAACTCTGACTGGAATTAAAAAAAAAAAAAAAAAGTGAACCATGTTTTTTTAAGCTTTTAAACTTGTTAAAATGTATTAGCACCCTACTGAGGCTCCAGCAAGACGGTGATATATGAGGGGAAATAAAACATTACACCTTAGCTGAAATCATTCTCCTGAATTTCAGTAGTACTTACACCCTTGGCTTTCTTTATTTAAGCTATCAAGCTGATCGATAATGCAGTAATTGTAATTGTCAGGCTCCACTTTCTCATCAAAGAGCAGAGTTTTAAATGAGGAACTCGGATGAGGTTTGCGTCCTAAGCTCCAGCCAGCTGAACCCAGTGCTGCTGGAGAGGCACGCTGCCAGGGACACACTCTGCCCGCCGTGCCCTTCAAGCTCTCTCAGCCACTGGAAAGCTTGTGTAACATCAGCAGATTGAGTTCAGCCACGGAGACGGAGTGCAGGCATTTCCTGTCTTCTGCTGTGGCTTTTGATCGATGGTGAAATGGAGGGAAAATTATCAGGCATGAATTGAACAAAGCAAATATGACAAGGTTTTATTCTCACGGCTTCTTTGTGAGGATGTTGTGCCAGATGAATCATTGGGCTATTTCTTGATGATTACAGTCTTGATTCGTGTTTCGCAGGTCAGGTGATGGGAAGAAGTGCTTCAGTGTCTGATGAGTCCTATTTGATGAAGCTGAGAAGTGAAGTGGCAACGCCAGCACTCTGTGACCTCTGCTATTTATATAATTAGCTCTGATGCATGCAGCCACAGTCGCCTCCCCACTCAGTGAGGTCAAGTAACTCCTGGATAGCCTCTTTCTCAAAGATTGTTGTGGGAGGCACAGGCGCATCACTAAGAATTACAACTGAATCATCAGCAAGGAAATACTAATTACAAATTGTTCTTGCTAAAGGTATAAAGTGATAAATTTTAAAAAGCTAATGAATAGCGAACATCAAACCAAGCCACTGAATGTATTCATCCAAATCAAATAGCAATAATATAAAAAAGAGTCAAAAGATGGCATTCAGTGTTCAACCAAGTGATGCCAAATAAATGTGGGCAGTCGTGGCCTAATGGTCTGAGAGTCGGACCGAAGGTGAACCTGAAGGTCGTGGGTTTGAGTCTCGGGTCCGGCAGGGATTGTAGGTGGGGGAGTGAATGACCAGCNGATGGGTTAAATGCAGAGCACAAATTCCGAGTATGGGTCACTGTACTTGGCCACAAAGTCACTTCACTTCACTTCATGTATAAAACATCTTATCCATAAGAAACATTTGCTTATGGATACTGGCTTAATGGTTTCCATCACTATCTAATGATTCTTATGGTTAATGAAAACCATCAACTCAATTCCCATTAGGAAGTTAATTTTTTATGTTTTTAATATATTTTTTTTCCCAACGGGGTTACCTTTGATAGCTCTTCCAAGCAGATAGAGCAGTTCCAGAGAAATTCTCAACCATGCGAGACACCAATCAAAAGGCCTGTAATGTATAACAGAACAATCCACACTGTCATACTAAAATGCATTTGTCTGTGAAATTGAAGCTGTATTTCTGTTTACAGCTAGGTTATCTATCTCCATATATGTCGGAGATAGATATTATATTAAAGTTACTGCTACAAAACAACAGTACAGGCAATATTCAGCACAAGAGTGCAGTTGTCATTAACATGTTATTCTGATATCGGAAGCATTTTGGTTGACTAGCTTTGGTTGATTTGGTTGTGGAGTGACTTGGAGTGTGAAGTCTATACCAGGGGCATTCAGCTAGAATTTGTAACGCTCAACTTGCATAATATCTCTTGCTCACAAAGGCTTGGTTACAAATCTTTTAATGCTTATTCATTCGTTTCTAGCTATAAATATGACAGTTTGAAGAGGTTATGCTGTGTTTCCCACCAGCTCTTGACTAGCTAACACTTTTGACTAGCACCACAAACACTGAACAGATGAGAGCCCTATTTTAGCCTTGAAGCAAAATAAAAGTCTCCATTCAGTCATCTTTAAACATTCTGCTTTCATCACATCTTTAAAGACTCTGAGTTCATTACAGAAACCACAATTGTTGATGTTTAAAAAAACTAGAGTTACTGAACTGCGACCTCACACATTGATCGGTTCAGCTACAATAGTTTGAGTGCTTGGCTCGATCTGCTGAAATACTTTGCTGGGTTGTTGTTGTTCTTTCGGCTGGTCCCGTTAGGGTCGCCACAGCGGATCATTGGTCTGCATATTTGATTTAGCACAGTTTTTACTCCGGATTATGATAGAAAAATATCAGCGAGAATCAAGGGGAAGGTGTACGAGACAGTGGTGAGAGCGGCCATGCTGTATGGTTTAG
>CM074961.1:15590782-15610898 GCA_037577455.1 Pangasius macronema
ACCTCGTCACTCCCAAAGAGAACCTCAACATCTTCAGCTCTATGTTCATGCTACCGTTTAACAATTATATTCATGTTTTTATGTTTCTGGGAAATGAAGACCAGTTTGGATCAGAATGACATTTCTGTCTCTTTCTTTTTTGGTAAAAGGCTCTAAGAATTTCTCTAATCATTGTTTTTAAATCATATTTATATACCAGACACGATGTTCAGGTCACCTTGAGCAGAGTGAAATAAAAGTGCTAAAATGATTAGTATTTAAAAATCTGCACCTCCTCCATCTCCTGTTTACACTCCCCCACACACACACACACACACACACACACACACACTCTAAAAGATAAGATATAGCGAATAGTCAAAAAAAAAAGCGTAGAAGTGTACTGCTATAAAATTTAAAGAGATGCCCTGAGGCGATACGCTAACGCACTACTACAAACATGTTAAACATGATGAACACACAGTAAGGACGCAAAAATATTGCGTAATTTCACATTAAATTCCACTCCACTCTGCATTCGAATAAGTTGATCATTTCTGGGAATACATAATTAATTCATGATATTAAGATAATTGATGATACGTGACATTTCATAATCCTGGTTATTATCTATGTAAAAATACTCTCATTTTTAATTTATCGCGATAGCAGATTAGATCAGTGTATTATCCTGAAAGCCCGAGGCTCTGAGGCTTCGTTCCTGAAGACTTACAACGTGGAACAAAGCGAACTGAAAGCCAGCGCAGTTATGGAGGCCGGTCTTTTGTAAACGCAGGTTAACGACACAGGTCTCGGGGCTGGACTCGCACAAAAGAGAATTAGGACACCACTGAGCTACTTCTGTCAGAGCTGGGAATAAGAAAAGCTCCTCTTTTCAAACTAAAGAGATAAAGAAAAATGGTGTGGGAGTTTCGTTTACTGAATTTGTGCTCAGATGGGGGTCTGTTTAACTTCGTTAAGTTGCTCACACCTGAGTATCCAGTGCTGACGCCAGCTCCTTTAGCGCATGATGGACCAGGATATAGCGCTGTTGCCCATGATGGCACATGAACAGCACACGGGATAGCGCAAATACATCACAGGGCCAAAAGAAATGTACATAATGTCTATATAGATGTTGCTAGAAGTAAGCCACAAACAGTAATTAATCAGTAAGGGGTTGGGGTAAAATCCAGGGAAGATCGATGTGGTATCTAGGACTAGGCCTAGCAACATTTCAGAGAAAATATCCAGAGAACTCGTGAGTAAACAAAGTAATACATTACTGAAAAGACGTGATTTTAAACATTCAAGCCTTAAGCCTAAAGTCAGTGAAGAAAAACAACAGGGCAAAATGTGGACACTGGAGCAATTCCGAAATGAAATAAAAAAAAGAGAAGGGGAAAAAAAAATGGATGAATGACTCAGTCCTGTCTGGATGCAGTCACGATGCCGACAGCATGGTGTAAGTCAAGTGAAGAATGGTAATGTAATGTAACATATCTGCGGAAACATAAATTCGACCCAAGAGCACTGTGTGTGGGATTCCTGTTATATATTTCAGCCTTACATGTCGTAAGAAAATGATCAATCCCAGGTTGGTGTGATGGAGCCAGGTGGGATAAATAAATAAGACATCCTGAAGAATGAACAACATTTTGTAATTTTTATCCATTTATCGTTACATTTACTGTTGTGGAACATCTGCAGCCTCTGTTTTTTTTTCTTTGTCTTGAAGTTAATAAGACGAAAAAATGCAGATTGTTGTGTTACAGAGAAACCAAAGCAAAGACGGAATACTTTCCTCTGGGGAGGAACTTGAAAGAACAGATTTAACTCTGATGCAAATCTCTCGCCTTATAGAAAACTTCACCATATCAACTAGCGTCTTATTTCACTTATCATCAGCTTTGATTTAGGTGGAGCATCTGGCATACTTGTTAGCTGTTACTATAGGAATGGGATCATATTACAACAAATGTAGTGATTAAAAAAAGCAAGCAGGAAGGTGTTTATACTAATGTCAGGAGATCATGAGTTTCAATCCTGATAATGCTGGAACAGTCCATGACTGAAACCAAACTGAGGGGAAATTGGGGGGAAAATCCAAAATAAATAAATAAATAAATATTTTTTAAAAAAGGGAATTAATTTAAAATGTACTTTGTACATTTGGACCCATTTAGGCAAAGCCAGCTACCTGAGATAGACACTATATTACTATATTAATATTAATAAATATATACAAAAACTATATTTATTTATTTATTTCCCAGAAAGAATCATACAAGGTCATAACTTGTCAATGTCATGGCTTTCAAACCTGAGAGAAACTATAATCATACAGTTGTATTAGGGAAAAAACGTAATAAATACTCATTATATGAATTAGGTCAGAGGTATGTGTAATGTCCCGTCAACGTAGTATAGTAATGACACCTCTCTCTCTCTCTCTCTCTCTCTCTCTCTCTCTCATATTCACAGCTTTTTTTTTTTTTTTTGCACAGGAAAATATGCCCATAAGCATCTCACCGCAACAGAAAATAAACCTGCCATTTCTGGACACGAGTTTGGCGACTGGAGAAAAACAAACAAGCTTGGTTTCCCCAAAGGCTCATGGGATGCGCATGACTCCCACTCCACCTGTTTCACATATTGACAAGACATTGTGACGGCTGAAGATGACCCTTGTGCCTCCTGACACCGTTTGGGAGAATTAGTCATGCCGAAGCAGGAGACACCCAAACTTAGTTGGACACATGTGACCACGACGGGAACTGCAGGATGGATTAGTCCATCCATCACTACTCAGTGAAAAACAAGAAAGGGATGTTAGGGATAACATGCTGCTCAATCACACGCAATTCCTCAGACTGCGTCTTCGGAGCTGCCGGTCAAATATTAGAGCATCTGCATTCCTCAACGTATGTAAGAGGACTCGTGATGGTAGTTCTAGTTCTCCACAGAGTGCTTATTATCTTAAGCAGCATTTCTAGCTATACTCTAAAAAGATCTGTTCATTCGACTTTTCATACACAAACACTCACTTGTTCACATATCTAGTGACTAAATTTGTTCCTACACAGATCTAGGAAACAGTTACTGTCCATTCACAGGCAATAGCAGACAGGAAAATGTCCATTTAATTACAGAAATGACATATTTTTATAAATACGACATGAAAAGTACGACATAAAATATTCTCTACTTTACTTTCTTTAATTTACTTTCAGATAAGAAATCTTTTGTAAGATAGCATTTCAAAAAACTCACCCCCCCACACACACACAAAAAAAAGAAAGAAAAATCTGAAAAAATCAGTAAGAAAAGATTCTCTTTCATTTTTGTCACTCAGCATGGCCAATGCCCAGAAATTAAAGTCATAATAAACCTTTTGTAAAAGATAAAATATTATTGTGTTTGTATTTCAAAAAAAGAATCTATTCACCACCAATTCCAAAAAGAAAAACCAGCAGAACCAGTCAGTGTGAAAAGATTTTGGGGAAGAAAAAAAAAAAAAAAAAGATTCAAATCACTTAAAAGAATGATTTTCCCCATCAGAAATTGCTAGAGATTTTGTTCATTTCCACCACTCACGGACCGGTTATTGATGGATGAATATGTCCTTTTCCTTTAAACTGGTAATGTCTGTCAAAACGTACTGTTCACAACCAAAAAAGAGAGAGAGAAAAAGAAAAAGTCCAGGATATCATGAAGCTCAGAACCATCCGAACACTGCAGATTTGGACTGTAATCATAAAGACGATCCTGTACTCAACCCAGGACTCTTATTCGCGGCCTGTTCATACTGAACACGCTTCCAACACACTGAGAACTGCTTGATTTTAGCCTTCTACATCTGCACATCGTAATGTTCACTTTTGGGTCTGGTTTTTCTCAACGCTTCTTCCTCGTGTCATCGCAAGGAGTTTTTCCTGGCCACTGTTGCCTCTGGCTTGCACATAAGGAATCGAAATCTACCCCCAGATTTCTGTAAAAGTGCTTTGCGACTATTGTTAAAAGTGCTGTACAAATACACATTCATTGCTCTATAGGCGGAGCTTCTGAGAGTGAGACTACGAAGATCTTGTATTATCACACATCCTTGTTTTAAAAATATATATATATACTTAAACGTTTTCCCAGCTAACTTGTATAAAGAATGGAAAAAGATGTGATCTTTAAGTAACTCCGAGAACGTGAATCGGAATCCATTGGCCCATTCATAAATGAACAGGTCACGTGACTGGCTAAATGTAATATGGTTCCAAATTTAGCGTGCTGCACTCCTCACCAGTCCGTCTTCGACTCTGTTTCTGGTCAAATGTCAGGAAACACAATCCCTGTCCTTACGCACTTTCATCGCCCGCCGCAGCAACAGACACTTAGCAACACGACCAAAACAACATCACATGCCACCGAGTCGCAGACAGCCATGAGTCTTCCTGTCAACAGCTTCCGCAGGAGTCGCTTAGACCTCACCTTTGTCCCTCAAGTGTATGCGCTACTAAAAGCCTGTCCTAATCAGAGCACAGCTCACTTCGAAAAACCCATCAGAGTGTTTTCTATACTGTGCTCGAGCAAGCAGGTGTTTGCCTCTCGAGCGTGTCGGCTCAAAGCGAGCCATGGAGAAAACATTTTCTTCACTTCACAGGTAGGGTGATTATATGCTTCCTGGGTCTCTTTTCCAGCTCGCAAGCATGAAACACAGATTAGCAGCATTAGAGAAGCCATATAATGCTTGTTATGCTAAGTCTTCCTGTTCAAATGAAGTGGTCTTAAGTCATCAAGGGATAAATCCTCTCTGCCAGTTCCCAATCAAACCGTCTTTAGTAAAGGGGTCATGATTACTGAAAGATTTGAATGAAGCAGATGAGAAATTATATAATAAAGCTCGTGATCTTCTTGATTTCAGATGTGAAATCTGCTCTCCATTTCAAAAAACTCATGTTTAGCTACAACTTATTTGGAGCTTATTTGGAGTGACATGGCGTGTGTGTGTGTGGCCTGGTGTCTCTTACTAAGATGGCCATAGTCATGGTGGATCCAGATTCTAGCTCCTGAAGGCTGGAATACACCCAGTCCATCACAGGATACCACGCTAACATTCACAACCTCATTCACACCTCGGGCCAACTGGCATGGATTTGGTAGGATGGAGGAAACTGGAGAACTCAGCACAGCAATACAACCCGCTGATCCACAATGCCACCCATTTTTTTCCACCTATTTTCTTCCCAATTCAGTCATGCCAATTCCCACCCACTATCTTATTCTCCCCATTACATGACAGATACCAACCGGGGAAGGTAGGGCAAACATGGGCTTCTTCTGAGACACGTGAATCCAACTTATGCATCTTTTCAAGCTGATGCTCATGCTGCGTAACAGGGCGGCATAACACACTCAGAGGAAAGCTCTATCTGCCCTCTTCCGCATACACGAACTCGCAAGACATCCACGATTGGCTAGCGTTGCTTCTAGTGACAGGGGATAGAGTAGCCCAATCCTCCGATGCACACAGCACAGCCTCTTGACTCCTGGCCATGGATAGCTGTGACATCGTCACGATTCAAACTTGAGATCTCCAGACAATAGAGTGAACACTTTTTGTTGCGCCACTCGCTGTATTTTTACACAAGATCGGGCACTTTCTGTGATTGCGTTGCCTTGTTTTTTGACATTGAGTCCAACTCATTTACCCAGCCTACTCTACTTCAATACATCACCTGGACTCGAATAACACCAGTGCAGGTGAAAAGTGCTTAGTCCAGAGAAGAGCTAGAGAATCGCTGAGACGGCCAGCTTTCGGGAACACTCAGCTCTCCCACACAGAGGCTCACCTTTCCTCGTCCGTATCAGCAGCTGCAGCCTTCTGTCTGATTGTGTTTGCTGATATTACCAGCCTGTATCTTTTTTATTTTACATGCAAGGCCACGAACGCAGAAATGAAAGCAAAGCAGACAGACGGCGCTCTCATCTGACCCGAAACAGATGGAGCGGCTGGCGAACACTTGCGACGCATATTCGGAGAGCTGTGTTAACACAAAGCATGAGCATCTTGATACATGCTAAACTGCAATATGTTCATATGTTTGGAGAGTTACAGCGCTAATATACGCTTTTATTCGTCAAAAAAAAAGATGTTGTCCGTGAAAATAAACACGCAAATAAACACAGATAATCCTTTACAGACGGGTAACACGTGCGGCCAGGCTATAAACGGGATGCCGACTTGATCCATATCCAGCGTTAGTCGCATTTTCAATGTTCCAGCACAGCGGCTGCTGTCTATAGATCAGCTGCTTATGATTCCACCGAGCCCATCTATATCCCACAGGGCTATAAAACGCTCTGACATTTTGGGTAATGTATGCATCACCATTCAAGGCCATGGCAGCATTAATGGGAGTCCACTGGCCTCAATTGTCTTCTCCCAGGCCTGACATATGCAAGGGTCATCTCAGCCAGCAACATAAATTCTGATATCACTTAAACAGCGAGAAGGAGAGGCAGCAAGGGCAGATCTTATTAAGACTCTTGTAAGTGACCAGCTGGCTAGGAGAGTCTGTGCAACCGAGGTTAGCAGGGCCCATCTACACAACATAATTGATAGCCTGTGCTGGAATGACCAGCTCTCTTTGGTGCATTTATGAGACTTCCTAAATTACTGGGGTCATTTGTACACCGCTGCAATGTCACTCAGGTCGTGATTGCTGTGGAGAAGCAGCGGTAGGAGCAGATAAAAGCTGCACATTATTGCTGATGCCAAGTTCGTGATCCATTGACTTTTCCACAACAGCAGCAGGAAACCCAGCGTACAACATCTGTGCAATGAGGAGCTCAAGGACGGCTGACCTCTGGCATACGGGTCAATCTATTTTTCACTCAATAACACTGGAGGACCAGGCTGTAATATAAGTGCTTTTTTTTCCCTCGGTTAGATGATTGCTAAGAAGGATTGCTTTTGATGGCCAAAGACAGGAGCTGATTGAAGTTTATTTGATCTTGTACTGAATACAAGCCACTGATATATCAGACTGATGTCTCATATCAAATGATAGTTTCTTTGATAATTTCCGCAAACAACGGAAACCTTTGTGTGAAGCAATTCATTTTGACATTTCAGACAGAAGACCCTGAAATTCATGTCACGTTGGCAGCATAAGCATTATTATAACCGTATTAGAGCACAATGAACACACACGACACACTGATTTTTCCTTTTGTCATTAATCTCAGTGAAAACAAAAAGTTAAAGCGATTCGTACTGCGCTTCATACAAAATGAAGACTCCTAAGGTCTCATAGGGGTAAAAGCTACTGTGCACAGAAGTGTTTGACAAGACTTTTCATTTGTCACTAAAGCCTAGTCCAAGGCCGACTGAACAACGGGGACGAGTTCAAGCTAATTTTATTTGGAAAAGGAAAATTCTCTCTAACAGTTTGGAAAATGTCACGTCCCCACAAAAAAGCAAACAAACGCTTTTTATGAGTGTTATCTGAGGCAAGGGCCAAATTATTACAGATTATTTCAAATTATTTATGCCATTTTTGACTTTACCACTGATTTCAAAACTTGGATGTTGCCAAGAAAGCTGTCGAGTGGACAGACTTGCCTGTAGGAAGTTTATTTAGGACTAAAGTTTGTATTGTCCATGGTTTGGAAATGGCAAAGAAACTTGAAGACGTTTAAAATCATTTCAAACTACCAATGCTTTAACATGTGTGTAGAGGAGTCAGGATGCAAGTATGTAAAATCCAACAATCATAAATCAAAGTCTGTGTGAGGGGTCAAATCACAAGAAGAGAAGGACAACCCACATGGGACAAAACCAGGAAATACTGGACTCTGAGTCAGGAAAATAACGCTTAGAATTACACGATAGAAGCGACAAGACTTCGCAACAAGACCAATCAATAGTGGGAATAAGTGGAAAAGGTAATCAAGGGATGAATGCACCTATGACAGGACAGTGTGGAGGCAAGTCTCAATGGAAATGGAAATGAAAAAGCAAGAAACTGCTGGGAAACGTGCTGTGAAAAGGAGGAATTCATGACACGTGGCATGACGTATGTGGACAGTCCAGTTTTCAATAGCAAGAATTTCACCACAACCTTTGTCACCTCTGATTTAGCCTACAGTAGCACAGGTCATTCTTGGTGGTCAAAAATGTCATTTTAGCCTGGATGGAAAGGCATACTGGATAAGTAAAGATGATTTTTAGATTCACCCATGTTAGTGAGTGCATGAATCAGTAACCAGAGGTCATTCTTAGCATCAATCTTTTTAGCTTTGTTTTCTCTGGCTTTCTCTTCACGTCCCTGCCCTCTTCGCTGCAAACTTAATAATCTCCTGTTCTTCCTTCTCCCAGTGCCTCAAGCTTAAATGGTATTTCTTTTCAGCAAAAGAAGAGTAGAATGTGGACACCATGCAACCTGGCTTCAATCAATGTGGTCTCATAAAAATCTGATCAGTCAAGTGTGATGTAGTTAGATTTCACAGAAATGAAAGAGTATAAAAGACCATCTACCACAAGCTTAACCCTATTTGGCCTCATCCAACTTTTCATGCAGACTGTTACGAATTTGTATGAGCATATAACTGAAAGTACTGGATGTCTAACCAGTCCTTAATGGGAAAGAAAAAAAACGTGTTGTAGGAATGAACGTTTTTGCTGTCAGCACACAATTATATCCTGATCCAGCAGAAAACACCGTTTGTCGGAGAGCATGAGCCTGCATGCGAGACTCGTCTGGTGACCCTGATACATCTGCCGTTATACGACATCATCCAGGACTCCACGGTAAGAAATAGAGGGAGTTATTTGATGTTTTATCATCTGAGCTGCTCTGTTATTAAAAAAATTGGGAAATTGGGTAAGTGGGTTGGATCTGGTATGAAATATTTGCAGTTAACTTGGATATTGATAAAATATTAAGGAGTCAGTTGGGTTTAACAAGCAATGATGGATGGTTTTTCTATTTTATTGATATTTATCTAGATGTACATACACATGTATATATACGTGTGTGTGTGTGTGTGTGTGTGTGTGTGTGTGTGTGTGTGTGTGTGTGTGTGTGTGTGTGTGATGTCGCACGTCAGTCTCATAACTCCCTCCACTTCTTCATTTCACACGTCATTTGCAAAGTCAATAGAGTAGAAATCACTGATGGATATCACACCAGTTGTGATTACAGTGTGTAAAGTCTGAAACACAGAAGATCCACGAGCTTTTCAATGAGCGTAACGTCGTCAAGATGACAAAGTCCCTCAGCAATTCTGTGCAAACGTTATCGATGTCTTCACTGTTCCCTCGAGGTGGATCACAGCAAGCATAGATTCAGATGAACCGGCGGTACCTTCGTACTGTCACTCTCAGTCTAGCAGTTCATGCAGCGTTTAATATCTGCAGTGTGGAATCGGAAATACTCAATGACATTGACATCTTATCGAGTGAATATACTTCTCATGTCACGTGAGATTATGATACACAAATAGAAGAAAAAAATGTGTAATTATCTTCTAACTTCAAGCTTTAAATTGACTAATTCAAGTGGCAGTTCTTTCTAAATACTTGCAATAAGGAGAAATGATCTGCTAATAAATTTGAAACTTGAAATGAGAATAAATGAGAAATTTAATAACCTTATCATTGTTTTTTTTATCCTCATGCCATAATGAGAAAGATCTGATAAATTCACTTATATTCAAGATCATTTCATAAATGCCTAGAAATTAGGTTTAATTATATTGAAATTGTTTTTAACATAAACTAAGAAAAATATCTGAGAATATCTGAGAAGAAATGTCTAGAAATAGGCTTAATAACTTTAAAATTGTTTATCATAATCAGTTAATGAGAAATATCTGATAAATATCGACAATCTTTAGGTGAATTTAACATATTCAAACGAGAATAAATGTCTACAAATAGGAACAATATTACAATTGGCTTTATCATAATCACATAATGAGATTCATCAGATACGTTCACCTATATTTAATATATTTCCAATAATATAAGAGAATGGAGAACCTGAAATGTTAACAATATCTTTTAATATCGGGTTTATATTAGTATCAGTATAGTATCAGCAGTTCTCCTAATGAGAAATATCAGATACATTCACCTGTATTTCAAATATTTTTACTTACATTGAAGCTTTTTTCAATGAAATAATAATACGTGTGCGATAACATGCCAAACATCTGCCAATAAAATAAGATTTGAAATGAAACTAAATGAATTAATAATACTATAAATTAATTAATGATGATTAATCTTAGAACTGGTTTTTATCACCAGCTGATAATGAGAAATCAGATATGCTCACCCATATTCAAGACATTTTCACTGGTAGTGTATTACAAGCTCATAATTCTATTGATAGAAAGCTTTGACTTATATTTAGTGGTACTGTTCCTGAATGATCCACGTGAAGAGAGCAGCAGAAAAAGACAGGAAGTAGTTCAATGTGCTGTATGTTTAGTTACAACTGCATACGGAAAAAGAAAAAAACGTTCACATTGAATAAGCAGTAAATATTCATATACA
The DNA here is from genome assembly GCA_037577455.1 of Pangasius macronema. Lineage (NCBI taxonomy): Eukaryota > Metazoa > Chordata > Actinopteri > Siluriformes > Pangasiidae > Pangasius > Pangasius macronema. Next base: position 15,601,320 of record CM074961.1, read on the forward strand.
AATCCATTTAGTGATGTGGTTTATAGGAAACGCTGTTCGAAAGATCACACACACACACACACACACGCACACACACGCTTGCCAGAATCTTTTAACTGAGACGTATGTGCTTTGCATAAATCCACCAATCAGAGAGATGGTGTGATGTTTAAATCTTCGCCTCCTGCTGAGCGTGGCCTGCCTTTGCCCTCTTGCAGGTAAATTATGTCGCACTATATTTTCTATAGCGTTACCACTGAAACTGCCACTGCCCTTAAATTATACACTGTTTAATGCATTCTTGTCACGTGTCGTATTTTCAGCCCGCTTTAGCACACTCGCTGCTTGCTTGCTACTTTGCTTATTAATCAGAAGGTCTGTTTAGTTTAGAAGACATCAGATGAGATGAAAACAGTATTTTGGAGGCTATAAATTGATTCCCATTGCAGCACCAAGGACCATTTGTCAGAAACGTCTTATATTAGAAACAGGAAATTAGAAGGAAAAAAAGGTAGGTGGAAGCAATTTACAGTGTGAAAGCTAACATTTGTAGAGTAATTAATGATGGCCTTATGAAAACCACGCCCCTGGGAGGAAGGTGAGGAATAATTACAGCAGGGTTGACAAGAGATGGGTGGAGAACAGGCCATATATCTACATGAGGAGCGAATTTCAATCAGTCGCTTTTCATCAGGGAGAGTAAAGCCAGCCGTGAATATTTCTTTCCTTGTGTAGTTGGTTATTTTTGAACGTGCACAACTTGATGAATTTCTCAATCGTGGGCTCCTGCAGTTCTGTCAAACGTCAATCTGGATGACACCTTATAATTACTGAACAATTGCCCTTAAAGATACGTTACAAGAAAAGATCAGTCAAACAAACATTCTCCTGAAAAGAAGAAAAAAAAAAAAATTCTCACTTGGCATGTATTTACAACATACCCAGAGATCTACAAAGTGCCTTTCAATGAGGTAAATATTTCATGAGGCCCTAAAATATGTGGCTTTTGGCTTTTCATTTGACTCTGTGTAGCTGGCTAATGTGAATTAGTTCAAGTACTGCTGAGGGACAGATAGCAGGCATCTGATCATCTGCATCCTGTCAGAAACGTTACCCAATATGCGCTGGATGAGAAAAACTGGATGCCTTTTTCCGCACGCACACACAGGACATGACCACCAACATGAATATGCACTCAGCGCATGGTTTATAGAGCATTTTACCACAGCACGGCTGAATTCGCTAATCTGATTGGTCACAAAGTCTTGATTAATTTCCTTTAACAGCAGCTTGGACAGGAGCTCCGGCTCACCGATTTATATTAAAGCGCTCGTTCTAGCATGCTAGCCTTTTTATAGCAGCAACACGGGGACTTACTGTATACGGCACATGCTTCACATGATCTAAGGATAATAATAAACAGATTTTTTTTTAAAAAGTGTGTTGTTACTTAACAACGAAAAACGTAATGTGAAGTTTTTTGTGTTAGAGAGTCTCCAGTGTCGGCGTTTTGTAAAAAGTTTTTCATCATGGAAAGTTTTAGGACAGAGGAGTTTATTCTTTATTTATCTTTTTTTTTTGGTTTATTTTTTTGAAGTCAAATTGACTTCAGATAGAGAAAAAGAGAGCGTAGTGATGGAATGACTGTTTATATGAGATAACAGGAACTAACTTGTCTCACAGATGAAAATATAACTATAAATCGGTAAAAAAAAAAGAAAAATCACGTCATGCTTTAATAAATTAAGAATTGTAATTAAAAACAAACACACTTAGGGACGTGGTGTTTTTGGAAAATAATGGTGCTGTTAATGCGAACAGCGACTGTTTCACGTCAGAGTCGTTCACATTGGTGATTATTTTCCTCCAAGAGCACTACCCTGTGATGTGTTATTCTGTTCCATCATCAAACCGTCAAGCTTTCAAACTTTAACGCGTGAAATTACAAGCTTAATGGAGTCACGTTCCCACTACAACAAGCGGCAGAGCAGGGGTGTGTGGCTGTGCAAGTCAAGGCGAGAACACGGCTTAAGTGCTGTTCCGTGTCAGACAAGCTTTTGATGTGTTCGTTGGAGCGTAATCTGCAGTGTCGTTTTATGAGCGTAGAGAGAGAACTTAATCCTCCATCTAGAACATGTGTACACTATTCGCTGTCTCTGATGTGTTATTACAGTTTATGATGCAACTGTGGAAATCTGTACCATCTGATACAAATCATCCATTAATTATCAGACCATGACTGCTCTGTGCTACTCTATAGCTAGTCCATGAAGCAAGCAAGGGAACTACAGGGACTCTAGTGTTGTTGCTGAAGTGCTCGTATGCCCCCTAAAAGGCGTTTCGTCCTTTTATAGCACAGCGTGTCTTCTTGAGTGAAGACACGATACGAAGGGGCATATCTGACCCCGAGCTCATTTATGATTGATCTTAGACACAGAATCCTTGAACATTTCTCTAAGTGGGTGTGACAGACATCTTAAGGAAGACATATGATTAAGCTGCACAGGTTATACCTGTAGGGCCAAATTAAAACAAATAAATAAATAAATAAATAAAGGCATCTGTGTGTCTGAACAGTCTGAAAAATAAGCTTCAGACTCAGCAGGACATTTTACTGCAATCACAGTCCAATTATTATTGAAACCTGCTGAGCTCAAATGCAGCATTAATAAATTGGTAATGGAGCTCAACATTTCTCATTTCTCACTGTGGCCTCCAAATTATTTAACAAATTATGTTTGATTTGCATATATGATATTATATTAAGTAGCCAGCCTGGCCTCCATGCTGGGGTACACCTGGTCTTGATACTTTCGTCGTTGTATCAGTAACACTTGATAAAGCATCGCTAAAGCTTTTGCACATGCAGTGCCTAGGACATGAGACGACAATATCTGATCAAAGTAATCCCCTCTTTAGTCATAATGATGTTTCTCTATTGTTTGGATCTCAACCTAAAGTACTGAGTGCTTTAATGGAGTGATAAAATTGACTTTAGAGAGGTTGTTTCATTAGCTTCCACTGCTAAATTAAATCGGAAATAAATATCTCCAAATAAGAGAAATGTCAGGCTGATTAAAATAGTCTCTGTGTAAATCGAAACACATGCACGTATTATGAAAAAGTGCTTTGAGAAAAGCTTTCTGGAAGCAACGTTGGATGAAATTACACAGTAATTCTGTCATGGTAACTCTCCGTCCTGAATATCATACCGAGCTCATGACTAGAGTCCGTTTGTGTCCAGAAATGTCCCCTTATGAATTCACTACACTTGAAGCTTTCCATGCCTTTAACCTCCCAAAGTTTTTTTTTTCCCTTAATCGGGCCATTGATGGAATCCATGCAAATGGATAAAGTATGCACAACTATTAAGCCATGTTAATGAGCTAAGGGTGTCTCGCTTAAAGGATTGTGCTGGCAGTATTTTTTCGAGACAAAAGCATCAGCAAAGCTGCAGAGAATGAGGCTTATGCAACGTGCTTAGTGGAGACAATCTTATCATACTGCCGCTGTCAGGATTACGGGACAGATTGAGCCCACCTTGAGAGCTGTTAATAAAGCCAGGCTCTCTCAATTACAATCTGTTTTTAAACAGGCAGGTGTGAGAAGGAGCAGCAGGTCAACATGGAGGGAGGAAGGAGCTCATCTTTTGGTTTTTCGACACATCTAATAATAACCCTAGACAGACCAGGAGCGGCGAAGAGAGAATGTACTGTCATGCAAGCAAGCAGAAATGAACGCTCTTGAATGAAGTTAACGCCATCTGTGTTTTTTTTTCGAAATGTTTTAACGGCATTGTTCACTGCTGAGATGCATCGCTTTCTTTGCGCTTCATTTAAATCGAATGTACGTTAGCCTGCCACTTTCCTTTCTCTTTCCCTCAGGCAACAAAAGTCATTAAATCAAGAACCCTATTACAAAAGTACGCAGGATTTGTGTTGCTCATTAACGATACAGCGTTATTCAGGCTGTAGGGAGGGCAACGTCTGGAGAGGCAGAATCGATTAAAAGACATGTGGACTGGGCTGGATGGAGCTCTAAACTTCACTCGCACGCTGAAAGGAACTCGGTGCATGCACTCTGGCGTTTTCCGGTGCCAAGTGGAAAATGCAAATGCAATTAAGAGAGCTGTTGCTCTCCATCCGGTACTTAACATCTTCTCTCCCTCTCGAAAACCTCCATGTCCGTTCACTAATACTCGAGCGTGCTTGCTATCAAATGTGGGATCATGAATATTGTGGCCACTCCATCAGGGAGAGAGAGAGAAAAAAAAACCTAAATCGGGCAAATAAGGGGCATCTTATTGCGCTAACGTGATTTGAGGTAACGCACATGCTACAGATGCTACTAAAGAGGCTTTCAGAGCAGAACAGGCCATCCACCGTGACTGCACACTTGATTTATTCACTTACCTCACTGGTTTAATGGAAATATAAAAGGCCACATTGATTAGTGTTTTAAGATTCAGCAGTTAATAGATTAAAAGCCCATGCGAGAGCCAGAGAGTAGATTCGCTATTTTCTGGGGCTACAACCATTTCGCTCCTCTTTTGTGCTCTAACTATCTTGGCGTACTCTGAGCACTGAGTATCAAATCCTCAAACATTCGTCTCTGAAAATGATGAAAGTGCTGCAAGAGAAGTTGTAATTAAAGGAATGTAAATGCACAGAAGCAAAAGGTGGTGATTCCTACCAACAGCCTGTTGCACCCTTTTTTTTTTTTTTCTTTCAAAGCAAAGCAATCTAAACTTCAGCGTGACTGCTAGTTGACTTTTCAAAAGATCTTCATCTGAACACGCTTCCAAGCATGCGCAGCTCTCGTGGCATACGTGCTTTTCGTGCCTGCCAGACACGGCTCCCTTGGACCAGTCAGCCACTTTAAAGAGGAGCACAAAGTAGTCATTCTCATTCAGAGTGACTGCAGGCAAAGAGGGATGGATGTCATAATGTAGCGGCGAAATCCCTTCGCTGTCAAGAGGTATGGAAATACGCCGCTGACATGCATGCCCAGGTTTAGTCGCATACTTGGGCTAAATGGGTTCATTGTAATGCAGGCCGCGGAACGATGTGACTGAGCTAACAGACAGGGTTTTGTGGAGGCGTTTAAAAGGGCAGAATAATAGATTTCATGCAGCTCAGGGATTAATTAGCTTGAAGGGGGGAGGCAAATCTGATCCCCTTCAGGAGTTGAGTTAAGGGTTTGCATATTCATACCGGCTTTGATCACCCAGTGGGTGACTGGCGGCTGCTTTGGAAGGTGGAGTTGTACAAGCATGTAGACAGACGCATTGTCATGAGCAAACCGAAGGACTATAAACTCATAACCGGAATGTACAAGGTAAAATGTGAAGCGAAGTGATGGAGAGGTGAGAAGGGGCAGATTCCTCCAGCACCAGCTTCGAATTTGTAGAATTTGTATATGTTAGAAAGGGGAGCATCTGTACCCCCCCACCGCTTGTCATCTCCCTCCCTTCCGACATCTGTTTAAGGATGTTTATCCTAGGGGTAAGTACGTTAAAGGAAATATTATGCAAGTGTTATTTTACTTTTCTTCTGTTTAAACCATAAACACTGCTCCGAGGTGGGATGGCGAGATTACAGAGGAGAGGGTACGGCTGTGAGGCATGGGGCCTGTACTCGGACCCCGTGAAAGCAACCCGGTCACAACACCGTTCTAGCCTACAGCACGACTCTGATTCTTCTGAACTCGCAAATCTAACTGTGGTCAGCTCCTCACAAATATCCGAGTTTTTACTCCTAAGCGTGCTACATCCTGGCACTGAAACTCACTTATTTACATCCTATTGAACTTGTGGCACAACGTTTTCTGTCGTTGTTTACTTAGTCAAAGCAGAGGCACGTGGTAAGACTACGCTGTCCAAATGACACAAGGGACCTGGAGACTAAGCGTCAGCTCTGTTAAAGACTTAGAGTGAGGAATTTACCAACAGAAAGGTTGCTCTGGGAAGGAGAGACATTCCTCTCATTCCCCTCAACAAGGCATGTAACAGGGAGTCATTAAAGCACTGTCAACTTAGTCAGGTTAATGCCCCTACTCCCCATAGAGGCTTATGCAGGGAGGGCAAGAGGTTTATTTAAAGCCTGTGAGATAAAGGGAAAGAAAGAGAGGAGGTGTATATAAGCAGAACATCACATACAAGGATGTCCCCCACTTTTACGGCAAGACTTGAGACTACTCAGGGAAGAGTTGCAAGATGGAGATGGACAGGCAGATTAGAAAGAGTAAAGATCAAGGGTGAGGAAAAAGAGACACATAGGTGGCAGAAACATCAGAGTCAACTTGGTCTATCCAAAAGCGAAGGGACAGAGAGGTCGAGCAGCTTAAGAACAGAGCCAGCAGCAGAAGGTGGACGAGGTGCGCCGAAGAAGGGATTTCCGCTAAAACTAATCAATCAGGGCTTGATAATGGCTCCCATGCAGGAGTGTTGACACCGGGTCAGCTCTTCCCCTGACCCGCGCCTTCAGGGCAGCTGCAGCAGAAAAGCCACAGATAACAGAATCCATGGCTAATTGTCTGCCCAGTGTCAGAGCTTTTCAATGCCCCTGCCACTTTCACTCTAATTCCCCCTCTTTCTATTCATTCTTTCTTTCTTTTTTTTTCGCTCGGTCGCTCCCTTCTTAGTCCTCCACTTTTGTTAGCTCCCTGTCTTCAGAAAAGGCATGTATCTCGTTTCTTAGATGGCATCCCTTCATATCGCTTCCTCACGTGCTCTGCCATTACAAGCAGTCAGGACCGCTGACAGGCGGCTAGAAACAATCCATCAGCGGAGCTTTTGAAAATCCTGACAAGTGCGCACTGCCTGTACCGTCCTTCCTGTCCAAAAATCACCGACCACCTACATCTCCGTGTGCACATTTCTCCTCAGTCACCCCAAGAATGAAAGACAAGAGAGAAAAAAAAAAGTGCAAGGCAAGGTACTCACTTAGATGCTTTCTCCTGCTCCTCTCTGTCCCTCACTTCCACACTGCCTCCTGTCCTCTTGAAACACTAAATACAGAATGGGTCTGTATATGCGGACCAGTTTGCGTCTCTGTGAAGCTCCAGCACGCAAAGTTGCTCTGCTGTAGGCACGGCGTGTGCTGCACGCGTCTGCCTGTAACTGTGTATGTGTATGTCTGTGTGCGTGTATGTATGTATGTGTGTGTGTGTGAGTGTGTGTGGCTTAACTGGCGGCTCACACTGCTCTGTCTGAAGGGGAGCTAAAGCACTTTTAAACTCGCTCAGCCTCCCCATGTGACCAGCTCCCAGCAGCCAGGCATGAATACATTAATGCTCCTTCCTCCAGCCACAGTGCACCCCCTAGCCACTGTTTCAGGAAGTGTATGCTGCGTGAAAACCACACACACACACACACGATACATTCCCACACATGCTGAAAACAGTGTTTGGATTGTGCTTAAGTACCCTGGGAAGTGCTCCATCATCTGCTTTTAAACAGGTGGCTTCCTATACTTTATCTCTGACTATACACTCCTCAAACGAGGTATTTTTGCTTTAAATAAAGAGAACGAAGACGGTTTGTGTGTGGCAGATTAGGGGTCGTGTCGATCGTGTGGGAAAGTTTAGAAGGGGAGAAAAGACAGGTAGTTTGGACACGAGTACAGTAAGGTCTTTCGGTTGCCTTTTCTTCCCTCTGTTTTGCTCTCTCTTCTTTTCTTCAGCCATGTCTTTCAGCAGAGGAAGAGGCTAAGCCACGTCTAGGAGATGTTCCGACTCCTGACTCCGACCCCCCAGCCTGCTGCCTCTCGCTCTATGCAAATGGAGGGCTTGAAACAAGGCCAAGAATCTAGTCCAGATCAACACACATGGTGTGCATTTACAAATCAATACACCGAGCTCAGCAGGGCTGCGAATTAAAGATTGGCAACTCAGTAGCTAGTCAGAGACAATACATGTGCTGGTCTTCTGTTCACCAAGACTGGGCATAATTTATACTTATACTGTGGGTCATCTTTTATACACAGTGAACATTTAATACTTTTGTTTTTAATTAAAGGTTTAAAGGAGCTGTTTGTCATTTCCAGAGCCCTCTGCTGTCTGCAAGGTAAATTGCAATAAACACGCTAAAAGCTTTAGCCCCAACTGACCCCAACTCAATTATTGAGCCTACATACTGTATGTCTCCTGAGTTATGTTTTATCCAAGAGGGACAGGAGCGTCTCTTCATTTTGGGGTGGAGCTAGGTTCTAGGTGGAAAACTGAGATTGACTCGTTTTCGGAATGTACTTCTTCGATCGTTCTAGGTAATGTTTCGTTACAACGTAACAATATAAAATTTAATATCTATTTGTATGGTAAAGAGACACATTCAAGCATGATAAACTGCATCTTTAAATATTTTTGTACATATTATCAGTAATACTTTCACAGTAAGATGGCTATGGAGTATTTAACGCCAAAAATTAGAGTAATTATATAGTAATAATACAGTAACTAATATGTGGTACTATCTTTGCAAGGTTTGCATGTTGTTAATGGCAGTAAATGGTATGTAATGTGAACATAAATAAACAGGTATACAGCATTAAAGATACAGGATTGAGGTTAATATCCATATTTGGACATTTCCAACAACCAGTGATAAATAATTCTATAATGGTAAAACCATAACAATGCATTTGTTACCCGTATTTACTTGCATTCTCATGTAAGTATTTACTTATTACTGAAACATCTTGGTCTCATTTGCATCTCCCATGTTCTTCTTAGTACTCTGCTGGAAAACAGCTGAAATATTAGTTACTATATACTTACGTAATCGAATTGCGACAAATGCACCAAGGATTTCTTGAAAGTACTGCATTAATGCTCCGATCCGCTTGCTAAGAACGTGATTTGTTTTCTAGAACAGCAGCTCGGACAGTAGTACCAGCTGTAATTCAAATCACAGGCTTATATTAATGCACTTGTTCTAATAATTTATAGTTTCTATAATAACAGGCAGGCAAGCTACATAATCCAAGTCTGTTATAAATGGACCTTTAAAGTGCTATTACTGAATATAGAAAAATATCTAATTGCTAAATCCTACTTTAAAAAGAGATGTTTAGTTAACATTTATGGGAGGAGTCTTCAGTGTCCGTGCTTTGTAACAGCAGTATGTGCAAGTAATTTGTGCTTTGTGGTTTCTCTGTAACATGACAAGGTCTGTTATATTGTCTTATCAACTTAAAGAAAGAGAAAAATAGAGAGGTGAAAGAATGACTGTTTATAGCTGCTATACCACAAGTGATAACAGGAACTAACTTGTGTTTCGAACATTCTAAAACATTAAATATAACTATAAATGGTTCTGGTTAATGCTTAAATATAATGTGTTTTTCATTCATAAATTTAAAATTGTAAACTGCTGTAGTATAAGAGGAATGAAAGACTTTCACAAGTCTAATATTTTAGCTGAATGTGAATATCTTCCTTAAGTACTGTTTTATAAGCACCTCAAGAGTAAGAGGTTGGCTTTCTACTTCACTCAATAAGGACACATACATGAAAACCCTTCTTCTACTTCTTCTTCTTCTTCTTTCGGCTTTTCCCTTCAGGGGTCACCACAGCGAATCATCACTCTCCACCTATCCCTAT
>CM074961.1:15615673-15628850 GCA_037577455.1 Pangasius macronema
CTCTAGCTCTGACTCCTGCCTCTTCCTCAGTGCCACTGTCTCTAAACCATACAGCATGGCCGCTCTCACCACTGTATGGTATTCTTATTAGATGGATTTGGCACACACTGTCCAGCACTCGTCAGCCGTAAGCATTGTAACTTCCCAGGAAGCCAAAGCACCGATACACACCAAACCCTAAGGATTTAGGGGAATCTTCCACGTTCTGTTTGCTGTTGCCTCTGCAGTTTTCATGAACTAATATGCATTAAAAAAAAAAATAAATCCTTGTAGCCTATCCTAATTCCAGACAAAGACAAGGCTACTTTTTCAGAAGAGCACATAATTGTTATTACACTTCAGTAATATAAGCAGTATTTTATGATGAATATCCCACTTTATTATTCAGTCTTTTGAATTTATGTGCCAATATTTATTACTGTGTTTACTTATCGTATTCTATTACTGGAATTTAACTTTGCTATATTCATTACTGGAGAAGATGTTATTTATTTTAATGGTTTTACCCACACTTCCTACAAGCAACAGTGTTTGTTAAATTAATAATTTGCCATGAAACACAGTACATGATCTAAGGGAACATGGAATCTGGACTCACTGGAAGCATAACACCGCAAACGTTGTGATGTTAGACGCACTCTCAAATAAAAGGCAGCTCAGAGCTTTGAGTCATGCTGAAATGCTACGTGTTTGACATTGCTTTTGTTAATTCCAAGGACAGACAAGAAATAATGCTGTGAATAAAATTTGGCGGTGGGGGAATCTCAGACAACAGTGAAACAAACAATAATGGTCCACCTTTTGGAACTCTTTAGACAGGATGTTTGAATGTTTCATCCATAAGTAATGAGAATGAGAGACTAATTACGGGAAAGTCTCCGACAACTCCATCGACTTGTTTGCTGCGACATATTAGTGTTTATCCGACGACACTTGAGTTGATCAGTCTGTGACCTTTGCGTTTGGATAAGCACAGTTGATGGAAATGGAAGAGAAAGAAAATGACAAGGCTACTGTTGAGTGATTAGTGCAGCACCAGCACTGAGTTGTGTAATGAATGAATGTAGAGAAATTTCTCTAAACAAGATGTGAGGTTTCTTGCTTCTGTACTATACTTCACAAATACACTCCTGGGCAAAAAAAGGGTAGAATATTAAATGGCAAATTGCCCAAAATTGCAAAATATTAAGCTTTTATTGGTCTTAACAACAAATCATTGGTCAGAAAATTAGCAAGAATTAAACAAATAGATTTAGTCTAACCACATAATGACTAATCTTTTAAGAAAAAAAAAACATCCCAGAAGATATTTCTGGAACACTTTGTGTACTCACACGTGTAAATTTTACATCAAACATCTTAATTATCATCATGCTTTTACCTTTGCTTACAAGAAGACAAGCAAGTGGTGGCACATGAGCATTTGTTTAATTCTTGCTAATTTTCTGGCCAATGATTTGTTGTTAAGACCATTAAAAGCTTAATATTTGCCATTTTGGGCTTGACCCAGGAGTATACACTTGTACTAGCTCTGTATTGACACTGTTCTCGGGGAGTCTGTTCTGTTCCTTGTTTTCAGCGCACAGATACATGTCAGTAATTTATTGGGACTGGCGAAAAGAGCAAGGCATGAGCATTATTCAAAAGCAAGGCCATTATCTAGGAGCTAGTACATGTTTCATCTTCTGTCCTTCTAACAGACACTTTGAAGTCTATTTCCAAATTTCTTTGAAAGCCCACTTAGATGCAATAACAAGAAGCCTGGACCAATACATAATAAAGGAGTTGTGTGTATTGTGCATGTTGCACATTGCCTCTGCAATAATCTCCACTTCATTCTCATGCAGACCCAGCCTCACTCTGAAACAGTGACGGGAGGTAGAACCATTTTAAAAGGCTTCGAGGTGAACTGGAAGGTTTGATATCTGTAGATAGATGAAATTCCCAAGCGGTTGTAATGCTTGACCACCATTCCTGTGACAAATGATAATGTCCAACTGCAGCTTTACAAGGAATACATCAAATGTCAGCCCACTTGTAACATGCGCTGAGTAGAGGGAGAACGCAAGTGCGTAAGCTCGGTATGTGCTTTACTTGGGCAAATCCAAAAATCATGACCAGAGTTCATAACAGGGGTCAAAGCACAGGCAGGTGAAGGACAGTTTTAGACCAATGCAATTTCAGCAGTCTTTTAAAATTATTACTCATCACACTGTATGAGATGATCCCAAAAAGATTGATGAAGATCTTCTTACTATAGACCAGCAAATAAAGAACATTGCTCCTAATAATTAATTACTTATAATAATGAAATAATTACCATTTTTTCGGTCTGTTCTTTGAGTATTGTATCATCCTATGATTGGTGGAATGTAGATGCGAGTCATAGCAGCATTCAAACTCAGATTTTAATCAGAAATTTCAGACACATCCTGAATATATATTATGCAATCCAAGTCCACCGATCTCTAAAGAATAGTCACCGATGACTAAAGAATTATGTTATGATGTGCAATTTTTGTCTGGATCTGCAAAATCAGGCCAAAAATCATGCAGTGTAAAGCCAGCAAAAGTCAAACAAGAGGAATCTACAATCAATGTCAAAGCACATGCAATAGTCTATGGAAGCAAAAATGAGACAGAGATCTGAATGCTAAAAGCCACTGAAATATATATATATATATATACACAAAAATAATGAAATTAAATGTTTCTACATTAAACGGCAAAAAGGGCATTAAAGGGCAAAAAATGGTATTAATTGAAAAAGTCAATATCTGATATGACAACATGTTGCTTAAAAAAAGTTAGTCTCAGGGACAGCAGTTTTATAAGGAAATGAGCTGGTAAGTGTTACTGAGCAGCTTGCAGAACCAGTCACAGTTCTTCTGGAGACTCTGATTGTCTCACTTGCCTTCATTACGCTTTTTGTCTGAAAAGTGGTCTCATGTAATATCTTACATACATTTACTGACATAAAACATTTTTCTGTAACATTTAATTTTGTGCTGGGAAGCTAAAATCTTTATTTACTGACTTGAAATCTATAACAAAGTTTGTACTAAAAAAATAGGATACTGTGTGTGTGTGTGTGTGTGTGTGTGTGTGTGTGTGTGTGTATAAAACATAAATTTGTATGTATTTGTTTTGAATTTGAATGAACGTCCATTTCTAAATTCAAAGTCGATTTATTTCTATTTCAGAGATTCATATTTTAAAATTCATATGTTATGATAAAATCAAGAAACTATTGTATGTTTTAGTGCTTGGAAATTCAGATTCAACAATTCAGATTTTTCAGATATCCACCCAGTCAAATTCACAATGAAAATAAAAACACTTAAGTAGTTAAATTGAATAAGTTAATAATAAGTAATAGTAAGTTAATGTGTAGGGCAGTAGTGGCTCTCGGTTACTGATCAGAAGGTCAGAGATGAACCAAGCTGCCCAAGTTGGGCCCTTGAGCAAGGCCCTTAACCCTTTCTGCTCCAGGGGTGCTGACTCTGAACTCTGACCCCAGTTTCTTAACAAGCTGGGATATGCAAAAAAAATAATTTCACCGTGCTATAAGGTATATGTGTCAAAATAAAAGCTGCTTCTGCATCCACACTACCCAGGGACATCCAAGAAAAGTAAAAAAAAAAAAAATTAAAAAGAGACATGAAGATTTGAAGAATGTTCTGATTAACTAGATATCAGTTTTTTGAATTCCTGGCTCATCAGAGATCAACTGATATCTAGTCAATCAGCACACATTCTTCACATTTTCATGGCTCTTTTTTTACTTCCATAGAAAACCAGAAAGAATTGGGAGACAAGAAAACAAAGCTTGGGGGGGAAAATGCTTGCTGCAAAAATATATGATAAGACTTTGCGAGGATACAGTGACAAAACAAGGTAAAATAGACCAAATAAAGAGAAGTAAACACCGAAAGGGTGAACACAGTCAGGCAACAAACCAATGACAGCCTAGTGGAGGAGACAGGACTAGTACAGGAACCAAAACAAACATGGCGCTCATTGCCATGGGAACCACAATGCGAATGGGGAAACCATGACACCAGGCTTTTCTAAGAAAAAGCCCTTCTTTTACAAACTACTAAAGATGAACCTGATCTAATAAGCAATTCCTATGAATTCAAGGTTTTGTTTCAAAGGTCACCACTCTGAAGCTTAATCTTGTTATCCGACTTGATTCATGTAAATTGCTACAACTTTGCAATTATGAGGTCAGGTTATCTTTAACAGCTAAATATAAACATTTGTCTGAGTTTGCTACTTAAGTCAAGACCAATAAAACGTTCAGCTGCTTTTGTACTGTGCTGCAGTTAATCGTCTTTACACATAATGCTGTGTATTAACCAATCCCAATTAGAAGGCAGAAAATAACAAGCCACATATGCTGACATTTACAGCCAGACAGGGTCAACATTTGGCAGTTTGGAAGAAAAGCAGGGCTCGGGATTTGTCATAGAATAAGATGACGTCTTCTTAAGCTAGGCTGGAAGAAATTTGCTGAAAATGCCATGTAACAGGAATTACACGAGATACACCACCGGTTTTGAATAATCCGATGTGAAACACGCAGCTCTCCTGTGGGAGGACAGGAAAGTTTGGTTTTCGGTAATATCTAGCCTCCAACCTTCTCCCATACTGCCACAATGTTTTGCACATGTCCTTTAAAATGAATACGGGCTGAGCTCGTAGTGGATGTTGCCTTTTATAGAGTGCAACCTCTTTTCAGCTAATATTGACATACTGCATTTTTCTGTGATTATTTTTCATCACCAAAAGCTTGTAAAGGTGAAATTTAATTACAGGTTACATTCAAACTGTAATTTTGGCACCGGGGCTGGAGAATTATGACTCAGCGCAGCACACACACACACACACACACACACACACACACACACACACACACACCTCAACATCTCTTTTGCTAATACTTCTCTCTTCGATAGTTCGCAAAGTCACCGTATCCTTGACTGCGTTTCAGATAATGCTGCATTAGTTTTAAGTGTGTCCTTCTATTTAATAAAAGTGTAACAAAGAAAGAACTCACTATACTTCCTGATGATCATGATGATAACAATGTGTGGCTTTACATTGTCTGAGATATTGTGTCTGGATTATTCTTTTGTATATGAGATGATACAGTGGAAGTAGACAGTTCATCCAGATGAGTCACATTAAAGACCACAAACAACATCAAAAGTGGACGAGGGTAGAAGACTTGTAGTGTTGAAGACAGCGGTGTTTGTGTGTGTGTGTTTGTAGTGGCCTAACCGCAACTTCTGAGCTTCACACATTCCGTGGCAAAGTCCCACCGTGAGAGGGGGGTGGGGGTTAAACAAGAGAGACGTCTGAAAATATTTAAAGCTTGGTCACAGATAAAAAACAGACCCAACCCCAACCCCAACACACACACACACACACACACACACACACAGAGAGAGAGAGAGAGAAAGAGCGAGGGAGAAAGACAGACAAAAAGGGACAAAGAGAGAGAGAGAGAGAGAGAGAAGAGAGAAGAGAGAGCAGGAGAAAGACAATAAGATGGAGAGAAAGTGAGAGAGACACAGAGAGGAAGACCCACAGGGAGATAGATAGAGGGAGAGTGAGACAGAAAGCAAGAGATAGAGAGGGTGAGGCAGACAGCCAGACAGAGAAAGAGAGAGAGAGAGAGAGAGAGAGAGAGAGAGCGAGGGAGAGAGCACAAGAAGGACTGAGAGGTAGATGGACAGAGAGAGAGAGACAGGGAACAGGATAAAGAGAAACAAAAAACAGACAGACAGAAAGAAAGAAAAAGAAAGAGAGATAAAAGAAAGCGAGGGAGAGAGACAGACACAGAGACAGAAAGAGAGAGAAGGACAGAGACAGACAGATAGAGAGAAAGAGAGTGAGAAACAGACAGACAGAGAGAGGGTGTAGAAGCTGCAGTGCAGGCTACATTTCATTAGCACATTGCGTTTCCACCCTGCGGCTCGCACACCATATGAACTCAATCTCGGTTTTCTCTGACATGCATTTAGTGTGCATCAATATTTGGGCTGCTTTAATTCCCCTGGATGAAGTTTTTCTTTTTTTCCCTCAGTGTTACCAGTTTGCAGTGCGAGTCTAAAAGGGAGGAAATTTCAGTGAGGGAAGGGAATTAGTCAGCGGAGGAAAGGTTGGATGTCTCAGTGGCCCAAACGCACATTTTCAGACACCCCGGCAAACCCTCAGTAAGGATCTGATTTATGTGCAATCCAGCACTAAACGTGTTTTACGACCTCAGCAGCATGTGTTTAGCAGTGGTCATAAAAGGTGACTCATTTCGAGGACGCGCTGGAACCTAATTTTAATGCGTCGGAATAATGCGACCGCTCTTTAATTCTCCAATTTAGGAAAGTTTAAGGTTTGAGGTTGTACGAGTGTATGAGGAAAAGTGAGTGGCGGTTCCAGCTCGGGTGTGCTGCGGTCACTGCTGCGGCTAGTCATCTGCTTTTAATTGAAGCCGAGCGGCCGACGTCTTTTAGCACTTCAAAATGTTGCAGTCGATTTCTGAAATGAAGTCCATTTTCATATTTTTTCACACCAAGTCATTTGAATACCAGATCTTTCCTATGTTTCCTATTTCTGAAGAGGACACGGAGCTGCTTTCTCAGGCCCGGAGAAAACGCTCTTCAATAAAAACGCACAACAAAAGGATGGAATTTAAAATTAGCCATGGTGGAAAGAAAGAGTTCTGCGCTTCTTTATCAGGGTGCGAGTTATTTAGAAAGGTAATTAAAGTAAAAAGTAGAAAGGGAAGTTCAAATTAAATTTCTAATATGATGTGGCATGTGTTTAAATTCAATTTGGTGACCTAGAAAAGAAAAAAAAAAAAACACTTAGAACTTTAAGTGAGGCCTGGAATTGAAGAAAGGCATAATGCCACTGTGATGTGTTTACTGTGTTACTGAATATGGAGTGCATTAATTTGCACTATTGCACACATCTGGTAGCGTTAATAAAACCTTTTTACAAAGAACGCAACACTCCTTTCTATAATAAATGATTTAAAAACTCATTGATATTATCTAAGAAATATAGAAGAGTGTAAGACTCCAAGCAGATTAACGTTATCACCTAGAAGTTGATTATTTTCCAATCACAGCACATCATGAAGGATTTTATTCTTCTTATACTATAGAGAGTTACCAACAATGACAGTTGGTAATTTCTTCATTTTTGCCAGTGCTGTGGACTCGAGTCACATGACTTGGACTCGAGGTACAAATTTGCTGACTTTCGACTTGACATAAAGAAGACTTGTGACTCAGCATTCACTTTAACGTCAATGACTTGTGACATCAGTTGGACTCGAGCTCGACATGGAACGTTTTCACAACCAAAGATTACAAAATTATAGATTTAAATATGTGCAGTGAATCCACTACTCTTCTTCCCAACAAGCTATTCATTTTCAGCGAATCAGTACAAGTCTTCATCTCCAAGGTCAACATTCAACCGTTCAGACAGCCAAACATCTTGCACTAGACAATAACAAAGTTGAAAGGCTGCTCATTCCCTGATGATGGAAGCATTCTGCGATAGCCATGCTCCCAAAGATTGTAGGCTTCACCTACAAAGATTGCACTGTTTGCAACAAGAGGGTTGTGTTATTCTTAAACCACGGGGTCTACATATCAGACACAAAATCCACAGCTTCAAATTTTGTTCGCCATTTGAAGTTGCACAAAGCAAATCCCAAGGCAATGGCACGCTGAACTGAGAGAGATGGGTACCCTTAGCGAAATCAGTTTATGCCTCATCTCAAGAACTGCAGTTGAAACTGAAATATTGAGTTTTTTTGTAACAGTTATGCGTTCCTCAAATACTTCACAATTCAGTGGAAATATGTGTTTGTCTAGAAAGCAATGAACAGCAATTTAAAAAAAGCCTACATGATTCATGTAAATTTACTATATTAATTATTACTTAAATTTGGCCTTAGATTTGGAAAAGAGCACATTATGACTTGCTTAGGACTCAGAATGTAAAGTTGAGGACTTTATTTTTAATGTTGTGAAACGACTGGAAGACAAGTTAGCACTTACATTATAGCATACAGCAGAAACAGTCATTTCCTCATCAGCCTCTTATTTTCTCTCCTGAATAGAACAAAAATCGCAACTTCTTTACCAAGAAACCAGAAACCACAAAGTCCTGAAGACTTTCCTGTGGTGGAAAACCGTAATAAAGCACTAACACTGGAGACTCCTTCCAAAAATGATAAATAAAAGTCTCCTTACAGAAAACCTGTTTTTTTTTTTACCTTTCAAGGTCATAGAGTCACATTAGAGTCAGAGAATTGCAAGAACAGACACATGAAAGCATTCAGCAACGTCTACACGGTGGGTACATGTTATTACAGTTAAATATCTTTCATTGAGATTGAAGTGTTCTCATTTTTCTCTACAAAACTCCAATAGGTCTCAGCAACAACAGGAGGAAATTATATATTCCTCACACTCAGGTAGCCTGAATGTGCTTTTCTGATGCTACTATGCAATAAAACATCTGTAGTTTGGTAAAAAGATAATCACAGGACATTAGAGAAACTGTAGTGAATATTGTAACTACTGACCACAATATGTAGTAGGGTACCTTGCATAAGTATTCACCCCCTTTTGCACATTTTGTAATGTTGCAACCTGGAAATAAAAATGGACTTATAAAAATGGAATTATGTGTCATATACAAAACATATACAAAATGAAAAAAAAACAAAAAAAAATGCAGCTGTATTTAAGTGGTTGGGCTCAATGTAGTTTAAAATATTATTGATAAAGTTCTGGTGCAAGCAGTTGCCATCAGAAGAATTATCTGAAATATCCACTTGTAATTAGCTACTATTAAATAATGTTAGTTAGCATGCTAGTGGTCAGGTAGCTAGAGTTAAAAGCTATTGGGAAAAAAAACTCTGTTTCATAAGATGTGTACAATTGCATACATCTGCAGTAGCTACATTATAGCTGCATGTATATTTTTCTGGAGAATATAAAGAAATACAATATAAAGGAAATCTTTTTCTTCTGAGCAGAAGAACCTCACTGAGGTCAGATCAGGCATTTCCAAGCAATTTTTCCCTGACCGTTAACGTCCAACACAAAGAGCTTCCTAGAGCTCAGTGGTCCATTCTTCCTCTAAGTGACCCAGACATGCATTCCTGCTGCGAACCAGCACTAAAATGTGAGATGTCTCGCCGAGTAGAGGCTGGCTTTCTGAAAAGCAGAGTGTTCCAGAGACAAAGTGAGTGCATGTCTGAGAGGGTTAGCGCTGATGCTATCTCAGCTAAAAGTACTCTGGGACAACTACAAGGTGGAGGCAGTGCAATTCTTTTGATGGATGAGGGTGGCATACTGGCCTTGGCCTTAGTGCTCCACAGGAGATCATGTCTTCACAGCAGGAGTGGCTGACAAAATGAAAGTTTGAGACTTTTAGCTTTGACTTTTGACTTGCTTTACCAATATTTCGTCAAAAAAAAAGAAGACATCATACTTCGTTTTTAGTGAGGATGTGTACCCAGTGGAAAGTTACCACGTTCCTGCAAATATAATGGCTGCATAAGGGATTAGCAACAATACTCAGATAGGCTGTGGCATTCAAATGATGATTGATTGGTATGAAGGGGCCCAATGTGTGCCAAGAAAACATTCCCATAAGCAGGTGTACTGTAGTTGTTTTACTGTATATAGAATGATTATGTGATTTGCTGAAGACAAACCATCTGTCATACTGGGCTGTCCTACACCGCAAATTACATTTCTGAACAGCGAACTATGTTCCATGTCTCTGTGTAGTCTGGCCATAATGGAAAATACATTTTAGCTCCTTTTGCATAGGTTTTAAATGCAAGTTTGTTGTTATTGAAAGCACCATAGTCTAGTGTCCTTCCATAAGTGCGCTGAGTCTCAGGGAGAGGCCTTTAGTCCAAATTACTCAGTAATATAACTCTCCTAGGTAGGCATAAATTCATTTTAAAAATGATAGTGGTACAGTAATTATGTCAGAAAGTGATATAGGAAATATTACATTGTAATATGCACTTGTTCATATCCCATGTACTTCCTTTAGTGAGTTTTGAGAGAGTCAAGCACAAGAAATGATTAAACAGCTATTTAAGTTTATACTAAATCCATTTTTATATATAGAGGCCAATGTAATAATACAGCTCCATTTGAAATTACTCTGTGGCATAAAACTGAAACTTGCCAAAATTCTTCATTTGAGTGTATCATTACATTTAATGACAGCACAGGTTTTGTGGGTCTGACGGGGCCTAAGAGGTTGGTATAGAGCTGCATTTCTGAGGAACCAAATGAAAAAGCTGGTTTCCCTTGCCCTTTGAAAAACAGCCCTCTGTGTTTAAGATGCCGTTTTTAACTTTTAATATTTAGCTTGTTCCTAAGGGAGGGCTGACCATGAAGGAAAAAATGTCATTATGATGCGGATTTCCCTCTGATTGAATTAAAAACAAGATTATTCTTGATCTAAGTCTACAATCCTCCTCAGACATGATCATTTATCTGTGCCTTGGTTCCAGTGAACATGCTAGCCTCGGTCTTGTATAGATCTTTGTTATGAAAACTAATTAACATAAGTAATTCCTTTAGGCATTTTGTAATCGGGATTATATACATTAAGATGTTTATATGTTTATATTCATTAACAGGTTAGTACAAAAGTTTGTAGGTACAAAATGGTTTCTGGATGAGAGAAATAGAAATGGACTTCTAATTTAAAACGTATCTAGCCTCTGAAAAAAAATTATATATTCCATAGATGACAATATGAAAGGTTGCCATATGTTGATACAGCAAATATTAAATGTAGTACAGCTGCCTGGGGCATAGTCTTGTCTGTCATTCAATTACTTAAAGGTCAGATTTTAGATGTACACCCATCTAGTAGTCTAGTGTGCTTTTTTCTAGGTTATGTGGGTTCTTGTTTTGCACAGGTTAATAGAAACACAAAGGAATCTCAAATAAGTTTCAAGAAGTTAAAATGAAATGTGCAGGCGTCCTGCAATAATACAAACCAAACATAATGCAGTAAATAGTTTGAAAAGAACCAAAAGCAAGAAGTCAAATTCTTGCCATGATCATCGCATCACCTTCAGACCTAATCTGAAGAATTATAATCATATATGATTGGTGGAGCAACCTGGCGCTCAAAGCAAATGTCAGAAAGAAGGTGTAGGAGGGTGAATATTACAATTGAAAAGATACAAGAGCTTTTCAGAGGATATGAAAAAGATTGGGGGCAGGTATAAAGGCAAAGAGTGAGCATGCTAGTTATTAGATAATATTATCACATTCAGACTAGGATGCACAAACTTTTGAACTGATTTCTTTAAGATTTTGAACTGTCATTTTATTTTTTTCCCCACTATAAATTCTGACAATGATGGTACCATGAAACCTAACACATCAAATGTCTTGTTGATAGACCTTATCTTTTTGCCTTCTTCACTTATTGCAAAGGGTGTGCAAACTTTTGCATGTAGTTGTAAATCTATGGCGCAAGGTGTGTGGCATTGGCACCGTCACAGACTCTCAGCCACCGGGCATCGTTCACCAGGGAGTCATCTACACTATGTAATCAGCCCATGCCATGCATAGCACATTTCGCACTTCTGGTAAACCACGGCACACAAACAGATGGCACAAATAAGCTTCTGGGTTTTTTTTTTACCGTAAAAGGTCACATTTTGGGGTAATCTAAGGTCCAATGATTTGCATTCCACAAGTGTACACAGCCATGCAACCTGCTCTCAAAGATTCCTTGTTTCGTTTAAGGAAGAGTGCCAGGTTTAGTCCACCTTGAGGACACGGTAAGCCTGAAATTTTACAAACATAGTTGGCCATAACTGCAATTTAGCCAGTAATCATGCTGCTGCCATATAGTTGAAGGGGCCTGGGAAAACCATCATCATTGAAGTTATATGTCGGTAAATTCTGGAAAACAGCCTAAATAATAATATTTCTGCCAATAATATATTTTGACATCTCTATCTTCAGAAAGTTTTGGCAACCCATGGCTGCTATTTTTAGTGTCTTTTTTTGTTACCTTAATTATTATTGTTTAATGTAGGATTTTGTCGTGTTGTTTTGTCTGTGCCAGTGTGTTTTATGTTTGTGGAGTCTGGGTGGTTATGTTTCCCCCGCTGGTCTCTATGGGTTATTTAAGTTCTGTGGAGAACCACCAATCCTAATGTTTGTGCCTTGTGTTCGTTTGCCAATAAAAAAGCTGCTCAAGCTTCTTCCTCACCGATGCAACAATATTTTACCAAAACAACGTGAGAATGTTTTTATTTAGACTACTTCTAACCTTTCCTTGGTGTCTGCCTGCATAGATCATGTTGGAGGCAAGTTCATCAAACAACAGTTAAAAACAGAGAGTGTACCCAATGATGTCTAAAACCTTGCTAGTTATAGTGTGACTTCCTCAGTGGTCAAGTTTTCAGAGATTTCTGTGAGAAATGGAAATGTTGAAGCTCCTGCAGCGATACATCATCAAAACAAAGAAGAGCACCTACTTATACAGATGACAGCAGACAAAGTTTTCTATATACACTCCTGGGCTAAAAAAATAAATGGGCCAAGCCTAAAATGGCTGCGTCAGGTGTGGCAGATAACCAAATAATGACTAATATTTTAAGAAGATATTTTTATCCCAGAAATCTCAGAAGATATTTTTGAAAAATTTTGTACATCCGCACACATTAGTGAATTTTACATCAAACATTTTAATGATTATCATGATTTTACCTTTGCGTACAAGAAGACTATAGAAGTGAATTTCCCAGTTTCTAGCTTTTCCCCCAAACAGTTCACTGCAGCAAAAGTAAACCAGCAAACTGTAGCACTGGAGCTCATTTGTTTAATTTTCTGACCAACGATTAATATTTACCATTTTGGGCTTGGCTAATGTTTTTGAACAGGAGTCTTGTGAGGCTTGTGTTTAAGTACCTTAAGCAATGACATAGATTAGCAACATTATGACAGAATATGGCTTAGATTAGCAACATGGCGTAGATTAGCAACATTATGACAGAATATAAGTATATACACACACACACACACACACACACACACACATACACATATATATATATATATATATATATATATATATATATATATATATA
>CM074961.1:15638398-15650879 GCA_037577455.1 Pangasius macronema
ATACCTCCTCTTTGGCCTTCTTCTTCGCCTCCTGCCTGGCAGCTCCATGTCCAACATTCTCCTACCAATATACTCACAAACCATCTTAATCTGGCTTGGCAATGAAAACTAAAGTTAGTTAAACCTGACAAAGTTTCAGATATGAATTTGTTTTTACTCTCTCTCTCTTTTAATATCAGGGGACTTTCTTAGTTATTGACATACCAGTTGCAGTTGCTTCTTATGTGCGCTTGTCTCTGGTGAGCGTAGTTGGGCAGCATGACTTCATAGCGTCAACACCCAGGAACCCTTAGAGGTACGTAGTGGAGAGATGTTCAGATACAAATGCAGCTTTTCTGTTTTACTTTTTTTTTTTTTTTTTTTTTTTTGTGGCAGACAAACTGAAGGGCTAGACAATACTCCTAAATCTGAGGAAGGCATCTGGTCAGGCAACCCTATCCCTAACCCTAGGCAAATCCACATAAACACAGCACTAATTCTGTAAATGTGAAGTAGGCTGTGCTCAAAACATAAGCCAAAACAGGCAGAAACAAAACACAAGGCTGAAATTTGATTTTGCACAGTAACACTGAGAGTCCTTTTTTAAAGGGAATAGTGTGATCAGAAGCAGGTGAGTTTCATTAGTAATCAGCTGAGTGTGAGCACGGATAGGAACTTGACTGTAATGAGGTCTTGTGCAAAGGATCATGGGAGGTGTAGTCTGGAAAGTGAAGTCAGGCACAGACATTTGTGTAAGCACACACATAACATATATACACTATATGGCCAAAGGTATGTGGACACCTGACCATCACACCCATACGTGGTTCTTCCCCAAACTGTTGCCACAACACTAGAAGCACACAACTGTATTTGTTTAATTGAAAGTAATTGTATCCTGTAGCTTCACAATACATTGTGTCCTTTCACTGGAACAAGAGGCCCAAACCTGTTCCAGCATAACAATGCCCCTGTGCACAAAGAGAGCTCCATGAAGACATGGTTTGCCAAGGCTGGTGTAGAGTGTCCTGCACAGAGCCCTGACCTCGACCCCACTGAACACCTTTGAGATGAACTGGAATGTGCCCCAGGCCTCCTCGCCCAACATCAGTGCCTGACCTCAATAATGCTCTTGTGGCTGAATGGGCAGAACTTCCCATTCCCAACATCTAGTCTTCCTCCCCAGAAGAGTGGAGGTTATCATAACAGCAAAGTGGGGACCAACTTTGGAATGGGATGTTCAACAAGCACCTATGGGTGTGTTGGTCGATTGTCCACCCACTTCTGTGTAAATATGATACAAAACTCATAAAGCATTTTTACTGATCTGATAAAAAAAGGCTCTTTGCATGGTTAAAGTTTTTGCTTTCAACATACTTTCTACGTGAGAACGTTTCTAAAAGAGAACCACCTGTTTTTTTGGTTGTTTTTTAATGTGGTGTATTTCATTTCCATATTTTAGCATTAACACATTTAATTGTGTATTTCCAAGCGAAACAGGATATCTGGGTGGCAAATAATGTAGGTATACATTTAGATTTAATACACTGTGCTTTGATTGGTTTGTGAAAAGTGATCATTCCAGAAACAAACATATATAGTGTTAGACTCACATGAGGATAGCTGCATGAGGATAGTCACGTGAAACATGACACAATCTTATTGGTTAATTATTATTATATATTTCATCCATGTGTGGATGCTGTGACATCAGAAGACATTTAGAGACAAGAAAACATCCTCACTTTTTGGTGGATAATTATGGAAAAACTTTCTTTTAAGACATAGATACTAAATAATTTTACACAGAGAGATTTTGAGAACACATACTTTTTTTATGTTATATTTCTAAACTTGCCAGTTCAATATATTGAGCTGCACAAAATAAATAACATGCAACACACATTACATTAACATCACCCATGTGTGTACTGCATAGCAACAGATGCCCCTGAGGTAACTGTGAATTTTCACTCACACTCACTTCCACTCAAACAGTACAGTTTATTACAGGTTTAAAAAAAAACAGCTCTAGTATATGTGTTATGGCCTGGAAAACCCTTCACATTATGCAATTTTGGCATTTTCTACTGTATATTCTATAATTCTTCCTCTTTTGCATGTAATTCAGCCACAAGTAATGTTGTACCATTGGCTACCCTTAAACGTAGAAAAAGGAGAAGACTGTATTAAGAGATTTCTTTACGACTGAGGTGCAAGAGTATCGCGGACATTTTGACAGCCAGTATCTGATTACAAGCTGAACTGTTTAGGTTTGTGTCAGTTCTGCTGTGCTATACAACAGCTTCATAAGAGTGTGACATTTACTGTGTGAGGAAATCACACTTGGCTAGCAAGGCTTTAGACATTCAAACAGACTGAGTGGTTTTACCACCATGTTAAACTGGCTCCTTATGTAACATGATCTTTACAGGAAGATAACCTTGGCAAGGTTAAAAAAGTAAATAAAACCATTCCAGTGAAATATATGGTTTCTTAAATCAGGGCATCAAAGTATGGTATAGGCAGAAAATCTTACAAATGCTATTTTGGCCAAAACCCAGTCTTTGGCTGTTGGCCAGAATTCAGCAATAGCGATATCTGATGGCTTTTTCTAGCCCAAGGGCACACATTCAATCCTGGAGGTGATTTTCTCTGCACTAACACATACACACACTAAACCTGTTGAGTTGAATCAGGTGTCTTAAAGCTGCAAAATCACCGAACTGTGCTTGGCTCTGGCCCTCTAGGACTGAAACTATGCACTCTCAATGTAGCATTACTTCTCTTAAAACTATAAAACTGAACATACTATTCATGCTCTCTTGTCTCATGAAGGTTGCCTTTGTTTGATAGTGCAGAAAGCTCTGTGTTTTTCCTTGCAGTGGCCTCAGCTCTTGTAATTTATGACATTCCTGACATATAGTATATTACCTTGGAAAGTCTGACATTTATTTTTTGCTGGAAATCTGGAAATAGTAGATTTATTGAGGTCTTTCTATGTTTAGCACACACTCAATACACTAAACCTTACTGAGACCTTTTTTTTATTTTTGGTCAGAGACACTGACATTTATGCTTATTCATTTGGTAGATCATTTTATCAAAAGGGACACATTTGAGAGAATGCAGCCAAAGCAAAGAGCTGAGGAAAGAGCTGACAGTGACCAGAGATGGGTCCAAACCAGTTGAAGAAAGACTATAGGGAGATGAGAGTTGGAAGAATTGCAGGGATGGACATATGGAATGCACTATAGCATCATTTTCAATGATTCATCATCTGCCAGTGCTTTACCTTCAGGGTCTGTGTTGGATCTGGACATCCCAGCAATGCTAGGTGTGAGCTGGGAATACTGGATAGGATGCCAGTCCACCACAAAGCATCACGCACACACACATTTTCACCTAGGGGCATTTCAGAGTAGCAAATTCACCTGCTGGCATGTTTTTGGTAGGTAGGAGGAACGCAGAGAACTTGGTGGATACCTACACCGACTTGAGAAGAAGCACAAAAACAAGCTGTGGATGGAACTGTGGACCCTGTGAGGTTTCACCTTAAATTGTTCTGAAAGGAGGATCTGTTCAAGAATTTTCTTGGAACCTTTTTCAGTTTTCTTGGTTAGGCCTAAAGATATAAACCAAAGAACCCTTAAGGGATTTAGATTTAAACATACTTTCTACAGTCTTATAATGACATATCTTTTCATGTTAGAATAAGGCACTTTTTCTTCAAGGGTTCTAGAGACATTTTAAAGGTTTTAGCTACCTAAAGTGTTTTTTATTTCAAATCGTCTGTGAAAGGGAGAGCCTATGTTGAAGATTTCTTTTTTGGAACCTTTAATGGTTTCTTCTAAAGGGACAAACCAAAGAACCCTTAAAGGATCCAGAATTAACCATTCTGTCTGCAGTCTTGTAATGACAGACCTTTCCTATTAGATTACTATATGTTGTTGGGGGAAAATGATTCTCTTACTCATATTCTTATGGTATACTCTTACAAAAATGGTTCCTCTGAAGTTCTTCACTTGCCGAATTGGTTCTACTTAGAACCTACTATTTAATAAGTTCTGTATAGATACTATATACAAAAAAAAAACATGTAATGCATAGCATAAGGTATTTTTCCTGAAGGGTTCTTTAGTAGTTTTGGTATTATATCTATCGTTTTAAAGAGGTTTTACTTTTTCTGTTGAAGAGTCCTATTGGAACTTTTAAATGGATAAAATGAACCTTTTTATAGTAACAAACTGATGAACCCTTAAAGAATCTGGCCTTCACCATTCTTTGTTACTAGGGAAACATATTGTTGTATGGTTATGTATAGACATATACAAATGTATACATGCATTATACATTTGTATAAATATTTATACTCTTAGAACAAAAATGTTTATACTGTACACTGTATAGTATCATGATTAAGAAATTACCTCACCAGTATGAAACATGCAAATAAATTTTGAGACATGAGATGCATTTCTGCTCACCACATTTGTAAGGAGTTGTTACCATAGTGATACCTGTCAGTTTGAACCAAATTAGCTATTCTGTTCTGACCTCTCTCATCAACGAGGTGTTTCTGTCTACAGAAATGTTGCTCAATGGACACAGTTGTGCTTAAAAATCACAGATCAGCAGTTTCTGAGGTGTTACTAAGTGAACAGTGAGTGTAGGCACTGTATATGATCTGCATGTTTATTATGAAAAGTTTAGATTCTGGTGAGACACATATCAAGTGGGAGCTTTAGTGTCAGTTTTGATAAGTGCCCACTTAAGAGATACAATGATGTTCAACCCTATATTCAAATTCAACAGGAATCTCTTGTCAGTCACTGCACACAACAAACTCCATGCTGTCACATAATAAACTGTGATGGATGCGCTACTATCGAAGTCCATTACTCCATTCAGCCATGCACTGCTGTAATGGAAATGGCTACATTCCCAGTAACACAGGACCATTCCACCCTAGAAGCCTGAGTATCTGTTTGTTTCTAAATAATGTAGGAAAGGTCACCCTGACCATAAATACTGACTGTAAAGCACTCAGATGCATTCTGCCTGGTTTATTCATTTGCGTATTAGTTCAGTTTGAGTTAAAAAATGGGATCTGGGGGAGAAGCTTATCCTCTGGAGCAAAGTCTACACCCAGGCGTGATGATAGATTGCGAAATATGGGCTATTAAACCAATAACAGAGTTACTTTATTTGTTCAGCATTGACATTTGCTTGAGAATTAACACAAATGTGAGTTCCTGATTGCATGCAGTTCATGGATCACCACCTACCAAATGCCTGAACACACACAGCACAGCTAAAACCCCACACAAAATTGAATCGTTTCACCCATTTCCTGTGAGTTCAGCTTAAAGTTTTAACTACTGAAAATTAAAGTCACTAGACCTGAAAAATGCAAAAGTTTGCACATGCTTAGGATAAAATGAAAGACAAAGACATATAATTAATCTTGGAAAGAGATTTAATGTGTTTGGTTTCACAGATCTTCCTTTATTATCACACATAACAAAAATAGCCACGTGACATATAGTAAGGTATAATTAATAGGTTACAAATAGTGTTTTGTATCAAAAATTCTCTGTTATTATAGGATTACCATATCTCTTAGACTATCTTCTTCTAATCTTGTCAGGAGCCCAACAGGATCATGAGAAAAACATGATTTTTAAAAAAAATCTTCCTCTAAAAAAGGTACATTTTGTGAATTTTTATTCTTTCAAATACCATGGGGTGTAAACTTTTTCTCTTAGTTGTGTATAACATTGTTTATCATTCACATGCTAAGAAATATTCTGTACAGTATGTTATTGCTGTGCATTATTAATTATAACTAAGTAATTATAATAATCCAAAAGGTTTCAAATGTTACGCCATGTAAAATAAGCAGGCTATTAATTGATATAATCACATGTGTGCTGTCCATGGTCCTGAAATAAAACACGTCGTTTCCTCCATTCGCAAATCATTGCACCATATCTCACAGTCCTAACTAACATGTGGGGAAGGAAGTGCTATAAGGACAAATGCCAAATTCTCACCAATAATACTGCCACCTGAAATAATCATTACTAGTCTCACACCTTCTCCTTGATCCTGGTTTGTTTTTTTCTTTCATTTCATCTTGTAATTCTTTTCAGACAAGTTTTACCAGTCAACCTGCATCTTCTTTTAATTCCAAGGAAAAAAGTGCAAAACTTTTTTTTTCTCTTGTATTTTCTTGGATCCCACCTAGTGGCTTATTCTCTCCCACATGACTACTACCAACCAGGGAAGATGTCTAACACATGCTTCCTCAAAGACACTTAAATCTAAAACCACTACATCTGATCAATATGCCCTTTAGACAGTGTCTTCTACCTCACAGGATCTCAACAGTGACCTTGGAGTAAAGAGAGAACTGCCTTTTTTACACACAGAGCATGACAATTATGCTCTTTTAGTCTCCCAGCCATGGACAGCTATGGCATCACTGGGACTTAAACTTGCAATCTCCCAAGGGTCAACATTTTACCTTTGTAAACATCAGTAAGGACTTGGAAGGCCATTGTTGTACCTTTGAAAAGACATCTTCATTATGTGTACCTTTACAGTATTTTCCTCATAATGCAGCAGTCAGGTGTGATCTGATGGTGTAGTTGGTAGCATCACCACCTCACGGCTCCAGGGTCCCCAGTTTGCATGTCACCATGGGCTTCCTCTGGGTGTATTCCCAACTTGGATAGGCAATAGATCCACTGAAACCATGGCCAGGATAAAGTGTTTACTGAACGTTGCAGTAAATATAATACCCTACCACCAATTAGGAACTGCAATCAAAGCATGCATGTATAAATACTCCAAATCTATGACAGTATAGCACTTTGCAATCCATACTTAAGGCATTATTTAACATATGACCTTTAAGTAAACACAGAGTAAAATACTGAGAGTAAGAATCATGTAATAGGTGTCAAACTGCAAATAACATACTTTAATCTATGTGACCAGACTTCCAATATAGCACTATTCGCTATAAACATTTAGAAATCTTTCTCACCATTAAGTTAAGTATGGCATGTATTTAATGTGTCCTCATCCATTTTATCTTAATCAACGTAAGGCAGACTACAGTTGCCTTTGAAATGCACCACAGGAGCCACAATCCACTAGGAGCCAATTAACTATTGCATTAAATTCCTGCCTTTGGTAATGCATGCCATTTACATTAGCAAACTTCCTGCTCACCAGGCTTGTTTAGCGGGTCAGCTAAGCAGCTAATGACTTGCAAACATGGAAATAAAGGCCTTGTTGTGTCTCTGTGTGGAGTCAGAGTGGACTGACCTGAATATGGCCTATTTCATCATAAGAGGATTTGATAAACAAGTCATGTTTCAAAGCAAATGTGAAATTAGATGGGAGGAAAGTCAAAATGGCTCTGATGGGTTTTACTCAAATAGCATGCCTGATTTAAAACATTCAGTATTTGTGAACCAAATTGACTTTCAGTGCACATGCAGCTGTTGTTTGGGTTTGAAAAAAAATTAAAAGATTCGGTCTGAAGATAAATGCTTACCAGATTAAAAAAAACTACAGAAAAAAAGTTGGTAATATGCAGACAAACTTCCAATATACTGTATCTAAGCACAAATAACTCTACTTTTTTTTATTTTCCCAGCAAATAATATTACAGAAAATACAAATTAAAGTATATCTTTAATTTCCTCCAAGGTTCTCCAAAGGTAAGCTTACAAATAGTGCAAATAACTCTCTAAATATCCTCAAATCTGCCCACAAATTTCTCTTAAATCTTCTAAAGCTTGTAAATGTAAAGTTCTCTAAAGAACATGAATCAATCTTCATGAATCACTCCTTAGCAGTGCATATAATAAACCCCATTTCACAATAATTCACAAGCTAAATCAAGTCTTATATATTATTTGGGTGTAGTTGAACAACAGTAATAACAGAAATTAATACTATGACAGAGTTAAGCATCAGAGTTAATGAGCTTTTAACAAACCCTGTGCTTTTATTTCAAGAGAGGTGCCTGTAGATTTTAATTTCACTTCAGATGCTTTAGCTCTTACTACTACATGAAATCTCTATAAAGAAAGCAGTCTGAAATTCAAGCTCCCCAAATGGGTTTAGATTTGAACTCCCTGTGCATATGTGGGATCCAAATTAATAATGCTGTTTATGTAACAGATGAATTAGGCAGACTTGACACATACAGCATTCTTTGTAATTCTCCAACTAGACTATAAAGACAGCAGTGGACTGGTGTAGAACAATGAGCTGCTTCCCTTTTTTAAAGATGGTAGTGTGGGAATGACTTTTTATTAGATTATAGCTGCTACAATGTAACTGACAACAGGAACTAACTTGTTTTGTGGATGTTCCCCAACACTAAAAAGTATCTTGTGTTTATTTATCTTTAATTAATAAAAAGTTACCTGTGGTATAAGAGGAATAAAACAATTCAAGATGTTTTATTTTTGGAAAATAATCAACTTTGGACTGGTTACAATAATGGTACTTCACATTGGACCGCATCATCCCACTTTAGAAACTCGACAATCACCAATTTATCTACATGCTGTCAACTACAGGAGCTCAACACATTGGACAGCTTAATTTTTCAAAAATTTTACAGGTTGAGTTCTTGGACTTTTAAGTCTAAATCTGGTACTTCTATCAGTTCAGGCCATTATTTAGCAAGAGACATACACTACATTGGGCTGTAGGACTCGAGTCTAGTCTTGAGACATTTTCTGCATTTACTTGTACTTGTCTCTGAAACATCACCATTAGTACTTGGACTTCAAGATTCAAAGAACTTTATCAATACCAGGGGGAAATCGCTTAAAGCAGTGAGTCTCCCCATCAGGGAATCGAACCCCGATCTTCCGCATGACAGGCGGAGATACTGTCCACTATACTAACGAGGAGTCGAAGAGTTGTCTCAGCCTTGTATTTGTATTCAGTCTTGACTTGGTCTTGGTCTTGACACAGTTTGTACAAAGAATGGTATTTTTTTTGTGCGTACAAATTTTCACATGAAGTAATTATTTTATCTAGAAAACAGCCTAATCATTGCATTCCTCAAATGAAGCAAACTAGTTGTAGTAAAACTACACCTCAAAGAGGAATTGATGTAATTGGGCTCAGTCTCTAAAGCTTGCTCAATACCTTTGTTCCTCTGTATTCGTTTGTAAGCTAGCTGCACATCCTAAGAGCTAACACATAAATATGGGTTATTGACAAAGAAACGAGTTTGCATGTGTTGCATCATCCTTTATCCTTCCAGCTTGTCCCAAAATCCCTAGCAGGCTAAAATAGTTTCAACAAGGAATAAAGTGTTGATACTGATTAGCCTTTTGATGTTTTACCAGCAATACTTTTGTTACTGTGTGTAAGCTCAATGTAACGGTTAAAACTGATCCATTGAGGGTTGACTTTGTAAGATATTTGGTTCACAGGGAAGAGTTACAGTGGCTGAAACTGCTGATGAGTTAAGTTAAGTACATAATTGGTGAACAAGTTGGTGTAATATGCAGTAGTGAGAGACAGGATGCTATTCAGCATGCTCTTTATTTTGAGAACTCTGTCTGTAGCATGGATCAGAACACAAGTAGAGAATATTAAACAGGATAATCCATCCCGGCAATGTCACAGCTATCTGTGGGAGAGAAACTGGCAGTGCTCTCTGGCTGGGAGGGACAGCATAGTCTCACCCCTGTCAATCACAGCAACACCAGCCAATCACATGCATCTGTGAGGTCATGTATGTGGAAGAGAGCAAGTAGTACTTGTCCTCCAAGTGTGTTATGCTGCCCTGTGACATAGCAGTTCAAAAAGATGCGGTTGGGTTGCTTCACAATTCGAAGGAAGCATTTGTTAACCTTCACAATCCCTGGTTGGTAGTTATTGTGTGATTCCTTTTTCTCACCCAAGGATATGAACGTTTGCACTCGTCTGTACTGAATGCAATCATTTCTGTTGTTTAATCAGAAATGATTGCATTCAAGTAATCAATGAGAAACTCTAAGAAAATACCTTATTAACTGTAGCTAATCAAATATTTATTCAAAGAATAAACATCTGACATGCAGGAGTGATCTAGGTCCAGTGCATGTGAGAGTTCAAGCACTTAATCCCATTAATCACACTCCTAAAAGATCATGCAAATCTAAGTATATATTAATGTGTTCATTTATTCTGCCACCATCCCACTACCCCACTTGAGGAGCATGCTGGTGGAAAGAGTCAATTCAAATCTTACATAAGGCCTTCAGAAGGCTAGAGCATATCTCTAAAACTATATTAAGTGTATCGAATGCTCACTTTGAAGCATTTGAGTCAACAAGATCATTTGTAATTTTGCCACTTATAGCCGTGAAAGGTTACAATTTCCACTTCTTCTGGGCAGAAAAAAAAACAACTTGAAACAGTATAAGCAGTAGGTACGATAAAGTTAACTTATACCCAAGTTATGCAATATTTTCCAGTTCTACCTCCAAGGGCACAAACGAGACCTATTTAGAAGGAGATATTAATTAGAATATTAACAGCACGAGACCATTGCAAATTGCCAACATTGTTTGTGGTTTCTCAGCATGCAAATTCAATCAACATTCCCCCATCTGCTTGTTTGTTGTATTGTAATCGCTTTCATGCATATATATCTCTCTCTCTTTCCCTCTCTCTCTCTCTCTCTTTCTCTCTCTCACACACACACACGCACACACACAGATGCTTTCAAATGAAGCATGCTTTGGCTGCATACGCACTAAATGTGTCTCGCCCCATGCTGAGTCTGTGGGTGAACAAACAGAGCTCACTGTAGACTAAAGCAGAATGGAACTGATTAATTGCTGTAGTGGATGGTCTCACACAGATACCCTAAAGAGTTACACTTCCCAAACACAGTTTATGTCCAAGAATCACTTTTGCTTCAGTAGATAATCTCACATGGATACAGTAAACTTGTGCCTAAGTAATGCTGCCATAATCATAAAGACTGTCCTGTGCTCATCCCAGGACTCTTATTTCCAATATGAAGGAATGTCTCAGGAAGGTTCCTCATCTCTGTCACCTCTGGATTGCTCATTAGGGATTTAAATCTACATCTGAATTTCTGTACAGCTTCTTTGTTACAATATCTACAATACTTACCTTTGTAAGAAGAAGCTGTACAGAAATTGAACTGAATTGATTTCATTTGATTCTTTCTGTAGTTCAGTTCAATAATTTAATAGCCATTAATTTGACAATGCTAGATAAAAAAAAATCTCAGGACTAATCATTAGCTATCATTATGATAACTATCTCAGACATAATTGGTCAAAAGTAATATTCATTCAGGTTTCGGAGAACACTCCAGGTTTCCATTACTCTTTAGAGAACCATTTTTTTTAATGGAGTTACAGCATCATGGAGGATAAACACAATGCTATTATGAATAATGGCTCACGTTCAATAATAATGCTTTTAGTAAATACTTACTAAAATACAATAATACACACACACACACACACACACACACACACACACACACACACACACACACACACCAGCATCATCCCTTCAAGTCATCAAAGTTTGGCCTAAAACTCAAAGGCATTTTAAAGATATCACAGAGCAGAAAGGATGTTTGCGGTGGAGTTCGTTAATGCCAAAGTGCCTCCACAGTAATTTTCAGTCTCTGTGTGTTTGTAAATAAGTCATTTCTTTCCGATAGCTTTTCTATTTCTATCCGTGCTGCATACGTAAGTGTGCCGAAGAGTTTCTAGAGTATCTGTACACCACAAACATACACAGAGCACACATACATACAAACAAATGAATCTAGGACAAGAAGAGATGCTTTTGTAGGTTGCTATCATAGCTATATTAAAGCATAGCACTGTTGATTTCTCGATTCTGATTGGCCAGTAGATAATTTTAGATACTTTTCTATAACAGCAGGTCTGACAGTAGTGTCAAGTTTATATCAATGTGCTCGTTGTAAAATGTTATCACTTTTATTGTAACGTCACTCCAAATAAATTCATTAAAAATGTGTTACATAAAAACTGATTATTTTCGAGTATTGTGTTACATAAAAACTGAAAAATGTGTTACATAAAAACTGAGTATTTCCGGAAGGAGTCTCCAGTGTCAGTGCTTAAGGTAAAGCTTTACATTTTCCACCTCGGGAAAGTCTACAGGACTAAAAGCATTGCTCTTTATAGTTTCTATATGACATGATTTTGTCTTGTTCATTTCAAGGGAGAGGACAAAATAAAGGCTTGTGAGGGGATGACTTTTTATAGCTGCTATAACGTAAGTGATAACACAAATTATCTTGTCTTGCAGGCATCCACCGTATTAAATGTAACTATAAACAAATAAAAAATATGATATGTTGTTCATTAGGAAATTAAAAATTGTAAGTGTTGGCAAATTGCTCTGGTATAAGAGGAATAAATTACTTTGGGATGTGCTATTATAAGAAAGCAGTCAG
>CM074961.1:15667370-15674870 GCA_037577455.1 Pangasius macronema
GAACTAATTAAAGTAATAAAAATCCATAAAAATATTTTTTATGTAAATATAATAATTCATGCAGTAGAGGGTTAAACCCGAAATGGGTGTGGTTTAAACGGGAACGTTTTGTTGTTTTTTTGCTGTTGTTGTTTTTTTTTGGTTTTGTTTTTTTTTCCCTTAAAATGAACCCTTTGCCCCTGGAAATACTGGAAACAATGAAAAACACTGGAAAAAACTGAGGTAGAAGTGCCAGCGCTGTCAGCATGGTCTGTGAATTCTGCCTCTGACTGTTCCTCAGCATCATTATTCAGTTCATAATTGGTCTCAGTGTGTGCGGGACTGTGTGTGTTTTTTTTTTTTAATCTCACTCACAAGGTTGATTTTATTTGTACCTGTCTACAATATTTCCAAATGAATTTAGTTGGCTCCATTTTCCAAAATATAAACAAATTAGTAGCTTAAATTAAACCATCGTGACCCTGACTAATTAGTTACTAAGGACCACCGTTAACACGACTGTGCTCTTTATTTGAGCTCACGCATCAAAGTTGAAACCTCCTGCTTTTTTTTGTTGTTGTCTGCAGGATCCCAGTCTCGATGCACACCGATCCCCCTGTGAACCTTTCTGGCCAGCTTTTTAGAATAAAAAAATAATGCATCTCCTATTCATTTAAATTACATGATCAGTCTTGAATAATGTATTCGTGTTCGGCTGCATCTCTAAAAGGCAACTTGTGAAAATGAGCTCAAGTGCTCGTTGTGCTTTTGCCCTTTATAAATCTTAGAAGTTCTTTATGATTAAAAATATCTGGAAAATTGAAATCACAAAAACACATATTTGCATTCAACTTAAACTTGTGGTGCGATGTGAGATCATGTTAACTAGCTAGCTAGCTAGTTTTTAAGAAGGGAAGTGACTTTGTGGCCAAGTGTGGTGACCCATACTCGGAATTTGCGCTCTGCATTTAACCCATCCAAGTGCACACNCCCTGCCGGACCCGAGACTCGAACCCACCACCTTCAGGTTCACCTTCAGGTTACAAGTCCGACTCTCAGACCATTTGGCCACGACTGCCCCCTTGTTTGTTTGTTTGTTTGTTTGTTTGTTTGTTGGTTGGTTGGTTGGTTTTGTGAATGTGAGCAATATACAGGAAGTAAAAAAAATGGTAGGACACTAGGCTGGTGTGAGTGCTTTTTAATAACTAGCAGTTACTTGTATTTTGCTCTATATCACACTTAATATCTTCACAAATTCATGTTAATGTTCACCTCAATGAACTCAGCTAAATGAACTGCTAGTAGAGCCGAATTCCATTTGCTTTCAGTGAATTGGCTTTTTATTTTTGACAGGTTAATATTATCCATGTGTAAGTTTTCTTTGCTCTCTGTTCTAATTAAAGTGGACAATACAATAACAACTACGTTCTAAAAAAAAATCATAGCATATGCTACACCAATCTATTTTTACACAGGACCAAACTTAGCAGGCATGTGATTTTGCTAGGTTATGATTTCTTGTTTTTTTTTATCCTGACAGCTAGAACCATGTGTTTGAACCATCAATCAAATGTGGAATGATGCCATATTAGCATAATTTCTATGGAATGAGTGTTAAATGATGCATGTCCTACCGAATGCATCAAAGTCTTATTTTTTGCTGACAAGCTTTTAGACACAGGATATTAATCAGGTTACTTTTGCAGGTCATTTTTGCACAGTAAGATCATCTGAAGAGAATCATTCAAAATGAGAATGTAAATGAGTAAGTATGCAGGTTGGAGGGGAAAATTGTGAATATTAGGCATGTAATTCTGTTTGGCATGGTTTGTCATGTTCTGAAAGCTAGCTATCAGGAAGTAATGTGTATCCTTAATTTAGCACTGTGATCTTGTACTTTGCATTACTGTCTATGTTGGTATTTAAACCAGTGCTAATGTTTGTGTCTTTTCACAGTCAAGTGAATCGGCTTTTTTGACAGGCAAATTTTATTTATGCTTGGATTGATGACTGCTTTAGGCTTAGATGTGGTTTCACAAACAAACCTAGCTCCAGGCTGTTCTATCTCTTTGCCCTTAATAGTACATCCTTTTCAAGTACCCACAGTCCCAGAAGCCCAGGCACCTGCAGTGTGGTGTGATCGAGCAGGCAGAATTTTCCTCCAAGCGCACTGAGGTGTTTGACAATGCTGCATGGTTGGGAGGTAGAAAAGGTGCTGCATCAGGCTTTTTACACATTGGAAGGAGGTACAGCTGAGCCTTCACACTTACTGATTGATGGCCGTGGGATGATAGTGAAGATTCTAACTATAGAACAAAAAAAGGTTACAGCTGAAAAAAAAAAAAAAACAAGGTAGAATTCAGTCCAAAAAATAAAATAGGAGAAACGTTTTCTTATAGTTTCAGCAGTTCTGCAGATGCACCACTATATCAGTGGTTCTCAAAGTTAAAAATGTTGCTGTGGTGGTGAAATCGCAATCCATCATTATCAAAGTTATTATATATACTTATTATTTGATTTCTTGTAGTTATTAGTTTATTTGACTGGTCAGTTGACTTGAATGGCTCTAATTCGAATGCCACAAACTTATAAACGTGCTAGGGTATAAATAATATCAACATAGAGCAAATGACTCATTGGAGTAATTGGATCATTCAGGAATAAAAAAAAAGTCTAGGACTCCAATAATAGCCAGAATGTGATGGTACAAATTTAAATAATGAGCCAAATATTTCAATAGTTGGATTATGTTCATTAAATAAATCTGTACTGAAGGGGTCCATGAAATTTATCTTCCATAATCTATACAGTCTACTTCTAAGTATTGTACTGTCCAAAAGTCTTAGACCCCTGACATTTTTATACACATTTTGACAGTTTTTTCTTTTTATTTCACAGCTTCTGCATTAGTGTTGGAGGAAATATATTTTCCCAACTACAAATAACTATCTTAAGCAAAAAGAAAAAAAAGCAAGGATTTCTGCAGCTAATGGTATAGCCTTGACACAGCCCTCATCTCATCATCGAGGCTGTTCAGGGACATGCAGATACAGAAAGCAAGTGAGAGACAAAGTCTGCAGCAGAACAGTGGAAAGTTCTCCAAGATGTTTGGAACAACCTATTAACTGATTTCCTACTGGCACAATCACGTTGATGCAATTTTAAATGCGGTCAGGGAAAATATTTATTTTTGAAAAATTATTTACTGCTCTTTGTAGTGCTATTTTTGATATTTTTCATATTTTGAATCTTTCCATTTCATTATTTTGAGTGTTTTGTATAGTAATGTGCTGTATATACATATTTCCTTCAAACCATTCTATTCAGAAGAACTGAAACAGGCTTTCTTATTAATTCATTCAGAATATCTCTGGCTCCTGAGCTCATTTCAAATCTAAATGGTGATGTATTATAATGTTATTGTACAAAATGTTTAGCCATATTCTGTTATGTATGTAATAAACACATATTATTACGTATTATATATGGTATAATCATCATATCTTAGCTTTAATACCTAATGTCCGTCTGATATGTCAGTCGATTACAGGATGTAAGGCTATAATTCTTCAGTTCACTTAACTACATGGTATCTATTTAGCCCATATGTAGAAAATTAAGATTTACTAACATACTAACATACTGTTCTGTGAGCATAGCAGTTCAAATCTGGGAAAGAACAGGTTGTTTTAAGAAAATGGGGAAATAATATTTATGATCTCAAGGATTTGTATATTTTCAGGAGAAAGTACCGACTGTTCAGAGGGTTACTTCCCTGGAGTCTCGGCCCAGGCGGGCAAAAGATAATTGACAAAGATGAGATAAGACCCTTAAAGCTCACCCAATCCTTGAAGTTAAACTAAACTAAAAACTGTGCAGTGTGGTTTCATTTTTCCATTCATTGAGATAAACATTGTCTGTGACATTTGTGAATTTCAGGATTAGCTGAAAGGGAAGAATATAAAAGCTATGGCAGCTGCCATAGAGTTATATCAGCTGACCTTTTTCACCTGGAGGGAAATGAAAGAAAGGCAGAGGGGACCTTTACAAAGTGAATGTGAATTATACTTCATGTAGGTCAGGGTAATTATGGGACATTACCATTTAATATTAGCTTAAAGCTACATAAATCAAAGTAAGATAAGGGTAATTCGTCCTTGCACAACCTAGCCTGTTAATTCCACACCAAACTCTTAAGCTTGGACCTTTTGTTCCTTTTAAAGATAAACAGAAATCATGAATTGTCTTTCATGCATTGCATTCTTTTTCACACTCATTGGCCATTTTAGCAGATGTACCTACCATCACTTTGTAAATAAAAATGACTGACATCTGTGGCTATGTGAGCTCCTCTCTACCTTGTCCATCAATGAAAAGGTACCATGCTATGACCACTGCTGACCAGATATCATTATTGTGATGGACCATTGTCAGCACAACAGTCACATTGACCTGGTAGTGTGTGGTTCTGAGAAACCTCCGCATGACTGCTGGGTTGAAACAGTCCACCACCTAGAAAATATACAACCAGCAGCAGACCTGTGGTCAAAAGTGACAGCGCTTAAAGGGTAGAGCACGAATTGTGAATGGAAAAAATTAGTTTAGTGACTGACTGTCACTTACAAACTACTGTATTGAGAATGGTCCACCAACCAAATAATATCTGGTGAATAGTTGTCCTATGGTGCTCTCTTTCCTTTAGCGGACATGGTAGAAAGATGACCCAAGGTGGATTGAGGTAAAGGTGGACAAGGTAGGGAGAGGGACTTACAAATTGTCCCTAGCAAAAGATTTGTTACTGTCAGAAAGGGAAAGTCAGCAGTCAAGATAGCATATCTGAGGTAATAGTTTTTGACTTGTAGTTGACAAATATGTTTAACAACAAGAAAGGAAAAAAAATACTTCTCATTATTGAATTTCACAAAACGTTTTTTTTTTCTTTTTTTTTTTCCACGGTGGAGTGACACACCTCAATATAGCGTGTACTTCCAAATTCAACCACCTGCTGCACTACACACACTGGCTGAGTTGCTTTCTGGCTGCATGAATGACATGATCATTCCAGAATCTGGAAGACGCAAATGTCTGAAAACATAAGACAACACCGAGCAAAGTAAATTTTGCATAAAGCTGTCATACAACTCTCTGGCTAGCACAGCATGCAATCACTTTGCAGTGAAACATTCTGACAGAAAATAAAGATGCTAGCCAGGCTCCAGTAATGTCTTTTACATGTGAAGCGAGGACAGAGCACCACTTCTCATATCCAAAACGTTGGCCAATGACTTGTTGACTTTTTGTCACGTGCAAACAAGATGGATTATATTAGAAGCTTTGCTAGAAGTGGATGATAGTCATAAAGAGTCATATAGCCTACTTGTTTGTTTACCTTAGTTTTTATTAATGCATTTAACTAGCTACTAAACTCACCGTTTCATATTGTGTTATTTTATGTTAGCTACCACTTTTTGGCCTATTCAATTTCCAGGCAGCTAAAACACAGGACTGGGAAGTACACCAGAGCTTTTAGTAGCCTGCGGGTATAGCTCAAAAATAACACTGAAGTAGGTGATGAAACCATTACACCAATTTGTAGATCCAATTCTCCAATACTCCACTCTCAATTTGGCATAGTAGGGTTTAGAATTTCAATCAAGGTCAGTTGCGACAAGCTCCTGATGTTGCCTTATTGTATGCAGGCCTACAGAGTGCTTATAGAGAAATTACAACTCCATCTCTGTTAACAAACCCAGCTCTACTCTATTAAGACTCCTAATCAAATGTCCCTCAGTCACTCCAAGAAAAAACTCTCTTCCTGCATCATGACACTTTTGTGATATTGATGCTTGTGTGATTAATCAAATCTCACTGACCTCAATGCAACATTGTTCCAGATGAGTTCAAACCCTGAATTTTCGAAAGATTCAGTGATACAAGCATGCAATTACTGAGGTATTTCTACAAGCCAAAAATAGACATGTAGATTCATAACATATAATCCAGTCCATTTCACTTCCACGTTGTCTTTGTCTTGTCCAAGTTGTTTGTCTAACATGACAAAATGTGGAACAGTTACAGAGGGGTGAATATTTATGCAAGCCACTGTGCCATAGTAAATGTTCGAATTTCACCATTTGAAAGGTTTTTCCAGGCCACCACTCATACAGAGAAAATGCTGTACCTACCATTGTTAGGTGTGGCTGTGTACTTGCCTTTGCAATGCAAAATGTGGGGGTCGTTTTCAATAACTTTGTCATTAATGTCACTTCACTAATACCAAAGAAAGGCTATATGTGGAAACTATCAAGAAGCTGTTATTAGATAAAGCGGAGAACTCATTGAGACTAGAACAG
The DNA here is from genome assembly GCA_037577455.1 of Pangasius macronema. NCBI lineage: Eukaryota > Metazoa > Chordata > Actinopteri > Siluriformes > Pangasiidae > Pangasius > Pangasius macronema. The sequence continues at coordinate 15,673,703 of CM074961.1, forward strand.
TGTGTGCTCTGCAAATGAACACCCATAATTACGGCTTGGCAAGTGGGAGCATTTGAGAGGCACTTGAAAGCTGCATTAGTGTGTTATACTCTGAAATGGGATCGGTTAAAATCTGCTGTATGTGGATATTTTTTCCGGGGTCTGAACTGCAGAAAATTGAAACGAGAAAGATAAGTTGTGATTAGTTTAAGCCGAATGCAGGGCTGGTGCAGCATCTTCCGTTGGTTACGATTTACCTTATTCTCAGCAGGATCTTCTTAATAGTTTCTTTGAGTGTGCTGTCAGGGGGGACAAAACTTATATCAGTGGAAAACACAAACAGGAAAATTTCTGCTTTGTTGCTGATAGCCTTCGGTGCCTCAGAAGAAAGCATTTATATGCAAATTAAATAAATAACTAAGACACCCAAAATGACCTTAATGGTATAAAACTCAGACAGAGTTCATAGCCTAGTGTCCTACTCTTATGCCCTTACTACACAGTACACACACTCCCATACACACTCATACACACTTGCGCACATTTGTATTATGTAAATGTGCCACATGCTACATTAAACCCATTGCTCAAACACCAGGCTGCAAGTGAGTGCTGAGCAGAGATACAGTACATTGTGAGAATGACTGCAAAGTCTGCTTGATGAAATAAAAAATCTCATTATGTGAATGTCTTTAAAACATTACCTGAACAATAAAATCACTAGTGTTAAATGAAATCCAACACAAAGTCCTATTAAAGTACCTCACCATATGAACAGATCCTCACTGCATGAGTTAATGTAATAAACAACATTAAGACTGTAAATTAGTGCAGGAAATTATGTTGTGTTGCAGCAACCTCATATTTTATTCATAAGACTGCCTTGCTTTCCAATGCTGTTAAAAATCACCTTGTTGCTTGTTGAATACCCCATTCTGAAGTTGGTCCAACCTCCATTTTTTGAAGGTTTTCCACTAGATTTTGAAGTGTGGCTTTGGGAATTTCTGCCCATTCAGCCACAAGAACATTAGTGAGGCCAGGCACTGATATTGGGAGAGAAGGCTTGGTGCACAGTCTGCGTTCCAGTTCATCCCAAAGGTGTTCAGTGGGGTTGAGGTCAGGGCTCTGTGCAGGCCACTCGAGTTCTTCCACTCCAACCTGGGCAAACTATGTCTTCATTGAGCTTGCT
>CM074961.1:15677370-15693761 GCA_037577455.1 Pangasius macronema
TTGCTGTTTTGACCAAAGTCATGATTTTGTATTGTTGCCACGTGTATGCCATTACACAAATATGGCATACAGTCATTGGGGAATCCCTTAGCTTCTTACAGGAGCTTTCTGTACTGTTAATCTCTGGTATATCTGCATTAGCTGAAGATGCCAGTAGCATACAAAATATAAAGTGCAAATATATGCTCTCACATATAGTATAGTCTTTTAAAATATATTCCCACCTCCAAGAACATCATCAGGAGATGATTCTGCAGGTATTTAAACCAGGAATTCATGCTCTATAGGCTAACAAATCATTGCAAACAGAGGTCAGTAGTAATGTTTATATGATGTAGCAATGTTTTTTCTTTTTTTGACAATCCCATGTGTTAAATACAGTTACAGTTCTAACCCCTAGTTATCAGCCAATCTGGATTAGGCAATATTTGATATTTTCAGAAAGTCTCATCTATCAATTTGTATATCTGGAGTACTGTTAACACCCTAAAGTTGATTATTTTCCAATAACAGCATGTTCTGAGGAGTTTCATTCCTCTTATGCCACACAAATCTGGCAACTCTAGCAATTTATCATTCAAGAACAAAACAGTCCATCAGTTTTTTCAAGGTACATTTAATGTTTCAGAATGCCCTCAAAACAACTGAATTCATGTTGTAACTTAAATTGTATCAGCTATAAACAGCCATTCCCTCACTAGTGCCTCTTTTGTCTCTCTCTGGAAGTTAATAGGACAAAGAAAACACACTGTGGTATGTTATCTGTCCCCAAAGGCTTTCAGTAGGCTTTTAGAAAACTAAAAGGAACATCATTTCCTCTGACTGCTATAAAGCACTGACACTGGAGACTCCTTCCATAAATATCCATAAATCTGCTCACAGAAACCTTGATTATACCAACAGTTATGTATTTTTTTAATGTTTATGTTGAGCATCTGTCGTGAATTCCCTGTGTAAATTGTTGCTATAGAAATGATTACATTTTAGAACAAGTACATTAATATAAACCTTGCAGCCGGAACTACTGTCCAAGCTGCTGTCAGAGAAAATGAATCAACACCCTTCTGAACAATGAGAACTGAGCATTCAACAATGCTGTTGTATAATGCTAAATTACTGTAATTCTTAATGTAATTCTCTAGCTAATGTGATGTGCTGGCAACAGTTTGGTTGTAATGAGAACATAATTACAACACTCTCACACACTCACGTTCAATAAGCATTTTATCCTTGTCAAGGTCACAATGGATCCAGAGCCTATCTCGGGAACACTGGATGTGAGGCGGGAATACACCCTAGATGGGATGCCAGTGCATCACAGGGCAGCATGCACACACACATTCACACTTAGTGGCAATTTATCTTAGCTGATCCACCTATTTTTAGGGAATTGGGCATTCCCTCACCAGCCTTTTGTCTCTCTCTGGAAGTTAATAGGAAAAAAAAGTCCATCAGAAGGCACCACACACACACACACACACCTAGATCCACCTACTGGCATGTTTTTAGGGAATAGGAGGAAACCAGAGAACCCAGAAGAAACCCACACAGACATGGAGAGAACATGCACCGAAGCTCCAGACACAGACAGCAATCTGAGCTCAAGATCAAACCGGGTACCCTGGAGCTGTGAGGCAGCAACTCTACCAGCAGCACCACTGTGCTGCCTCATAACAACAACACTATATGTCATTATATAGTCTAACAGTGTGTACTGCTTAATGATGGTTTCAATGTAGTCTATTTTAAAGGAGCAACTGCCTAGTCAAATTCTTTGGAAATGAAATCTTACTTCTCCTATATGTGAGACTTGTGACAGTATATAAGCACAATTTCTATAGTCATTCCTGTATTTATACACTGCACGTGTGGCTTTAATGTGAAACCAAAGTGTGTTTGGACCATTTTTATAACCCTGCAGGCTACATTTTGTCCCTCAGAGTCTGCGTCTGTGTCCATTCAGAACAGCTGGTGCATGGCGATGTGCTCTGCTCTCAATTCTGAACGCTGCTATAAGAATTAATAAGCATCACAGGCAGCCATAAGAGACGCACGAGGGCCATAATACTATCTTCTCATTTTATAAAGAGCTCCCTATGTTCAATACAGAATCACAGTGAAACCACATTTGCTTTCTTTATGGCACTCTGGAGAACTCGGAGTATTTGCTGCAGCATCTGAGATGATTGCTGCCAAAATGAATGAATAAATATATAAAACTTGATGATGTGACATAGGAATGTCCATTTGGAGGACATATTTTCAGTAATAATGGTGTACTATGTACTGTTTATGTGACTTGGCATGTCCATAAACAGTAGTAATATCAGCTACACTATACAGAGACATATTGAGACACATGAAATCGGCCAAAATTCTTTTGGAGCAATAATAAAAAAAATATATACAAATCAGGTAAAACCACTGAGACTACAGCCTATGCCATTGTTTGATATAATGAAAGATATTGTGTCTCAGTCTGTTTCAGTCATGTTTATACATACACCTACCCAGACAAAATAAGCTTTTGAGAGCTCAAAATAAAACAACGACAGGAGGAGCACAACAACCATACAACCAGACTCCTGTAGTTGTGTGGTCCTCTAATTAAAACAGATGGGACACTCCACTAAAGCCATGTTTTGACCAGACGTCGGCTCTGAGCTGAGCCACGAGGGAGGCAGGAATGAGGGAATGAAGAAGTCTGGCTTTAGACAGATCCATTCACATACTGAAATCTGTTGAAATATAAACCAACCCTAAACTCTTTTTTTTCCCCCCTTATATTACTTTATAATGAAATATTTCATGGTCACCACCAAATAAATCAAATTGAGTGGCTCCGTTATGGAAAGTTTATGTGCAACAATCTGCAATCACAGAAGCTATAAATATACCCAAAAGAAAAGGCATGCTCCGCTGGCTGGAATTGATCTTTATTTGAGCTGCACACTGGAAATACATTCACCCTCCTTTTTTTTTTTTTTTTTTTTTTTTTTTTGCCGCCAAGGAAGAGAGATGAGACGTCCATGGAATAAATGATGAACAGATCCATGAAAGGCATCCTCAAACTTTCTATTTTTTCCAAATTGGTAGCATGAACACTTTTGATCCAATCCCATAAACATACCATGCATTATTAATGTTCAACACATCAACAACATCCTGTTAGTATGACATGACAAGTTACTGAATGTAAAAATGTTGCTCAGGGGAAGACGCTGTTTAATCTTGCGTACATTTACACATCAGTTTGTCAGCTCCTATCTACTCCCTCCATCAATAGAGAGGGACCACCACAGGACCAAGGGTGATGGATTATTTTCAGCACAGCAGCGACACTGATATGGTAATGGCATGCTAGTGTGTGTGGCGCTTATACGAGTGTTTCAGGTACAGTAGTGCTGTATGAGTTTTAAACAATGCATTCTTATTGTCCATTTTAAGAGATACTCTCATACCACAGTTACGTTGAATGCTTCTGATGGGTCAGAAGGTGCTGATTCATTTATTATAATCGAAAAATATAATTATTGTTCTAATACATAATCATTACTACCAATAACAACTTTCAAAGACATTTGTATGGTACATGCTCCGCATAAACTGATTAAAAAAGATGTATAATTGTTAATATGGTGTAGTTTTCTGTCAGAAAATGCTCTGAAGTGTCAGCAGACAGTTATCTGCTTTTTGTCTTATTAGTTATTTGTCTTATTGTCTTAATTACAGTTTCTGACAACACAACAGCGTAATGACATGTATAGGGTGTCCCAAATGTCTCCATACATAAGGGACTGTGTATGCCAGCTCCATGTTGGTTGTGCCTTCTTCAGTGGATGTTTGTGGACCACTTCTCAGTCTTTTTGAATTTGTTAATAAGTTTGGCAACAGTGTCGTGTGTGACATGCTTGCCTTGATGCGCTTTCCTGTTAATGTCCATCGCAATGTTACGACAGCTTCCCAATCCAGCTATGTGAATGTTTTCAGTAAGTTCTTCTTTTGTCAAAGGCATTCTTAAAAGCTATCTGAAAAAAAATACAATATAAACTATGTATGAAAAATGTTGAAAGACATTTTGCTAAAAAGTGTTAATTTCCCCTACGTACGGAGACTTTTGGGATACCCTTGATAATCCACTTTCAAACTGAAGACAAACTACAACAAACTTACCACAGACCTTCTGCTCGAGTGATAAGAATGTTCTTTTTTTATTTCTTGTTTCTGTTGTTTCTCTCATGGGTTCCTGCTCACTTGCACACCTTGCTGCAGCTGTTACATTGAGATATCACTGCTCTGTGCAACTGCAGGATGGCTACTACAGAAAACCAAACACGCTCTCACTGATGTAGAGCAAAACACTTTGAAAAAAATAAAGAATATGCAAGTAACCTTCACTCCACCATATTACTTCAAGATGCTGTTTTGGTCTTTGGCTATTTTGCTGAGCGTTGACACTACTCTGTGATACAGGATTACTAATTACTGGTAATATTTTCTCATATTATTAAGATTGTCATAACTGAAAACCTTAAGCTTGGTGAGTACTGTGACTACTACAGCTAGCTAGCTTAATCACAAAATAAAATAACAACAACCAAACAATACCAAAAAAGCAACTGTAGCAAAACAATCTCGATAACAAGCACAATAGCAGCTATAACATGAACAACAACAACAATCCATCCATTTTCTGTACTGCTTATCTTACACAGGGTCATGAGCCTGGAGCCTATCCTAGGGAACTTGAGGCACAAGGCAGGGGAAACCCTGGACAGGGTGCCAACCCATTGCAGAGCACAATTGCACACACTATGGACAATTTGGAAATGTCAATCACCCTACAATGCATTTCTTTGGAAACTAAAGACCCAGAGGAAACCCCCAAAGCACAGGGAGAACATGCAAACCCTGTGGAGGCGAGATTCAAACCCCCAATCCCAGAGGGGCGAGACTAATTTGCTAACCACTAAGCCACTGTGCCTACTAATAATGATGATGATGATGATGATGATGATGATGATGTTTAGGGAGATTCAAACTCATGGAAATTATTGCTCTATTAATGAGATTTAGCATGAAGGATCTTTTGTCCTCTTTCTCCTTCTGATTATTTTTTTCTCATCTGTATCTTATTGTGTCTGTGTCCCACCCTGTCGATAGATACCTCTCGCTTATATGAACAGTGATTCTAAACTGCTCTTCTCTTCAGCATTAGTATTTTTGGTGGGTTCCACTTTTGCCTGTCTGTTGTGGATCCGACTAATTAGCTGCCTGTGACTGCTGTGATCTGAACTTTCCATGGACTACTGAAAAGCTTTTGAATATAGAGAGGTTGTGATCCTGAATAAAGAGAATGTTAAAGTGCATGTGTGGTGGCCTGGAAAAACCCTTCATTTAAAGATTTCATTCCAAGTCCACTGAAAGACACCAATGCATTGATTGTCAAAAAGCAAATGCTATTTATTGGTTTAATTTGCATTTCATTTAATAGATTAAATATTAAACTAAAAAATATGACAGAACTATGAAATATATCAGAACTATGTCTTTCTTTACAAGCACCTTTATTTGTAGCCTATAGCCTATATGTTTGTTAAACTGGTTCCTTATATACCTCACGCAGTGGTTCTTAAACTAGGGGTTCCAACTCCAAGTGGGGTTGCTAGATTTACAAATGGGGTCACAAGAGAAACTCACTCTTTTGTTTCATTCATTTATTTTACAAATTAATTTTAGAAATATTGAAGACAGATTTTGCGTGTTACTATTTAAAATGTTTCTGGGAGTCACATTCAGACTAGCCACATCTAACTTAACAGGGTACAAGGCATTTTAGTCTTTTTCACTATTGTGACACTTCACTAGCATAGTTACAATAAAACATAGAAATAAATAGGATTTATCCTAAAGGTTTTACTCTAGAAAATCCATAGGATTGGTACACAAAATAATAATAAAACGTAATAATAAAACAGGCTAGTATTAGTATTCTGGGCAAATATCACCGTCTATCTACCTCCCAGCTCTAGTTTGTTTAGTGGAGGTAGATAGACAGTGATATTTGCCCAGACTACTAATACTAGCCTTTTTTTATTATTACTTTTTATTATTATTTTGTGTACCAATCCTATGGATTTTCTAGAGTAAATCTTTTTGAATGTGAGTTTTAGATTTGAGATGCATCCCATGGCAACAATCAAACGGAAAGCTTAAGAGAGACAGAGCTTGTCAATGTGCTAAACGTCGCGGTGCATAAAATCACTAAACATTTTACAGTTCAGTTTGGAAACCTGATGGACAGGGATGTTTTGGCTCTGACATGCCATCTAATACACAGCGAGTGTGTGAACAGTACTGCTCATGTTGCTGCTACTCAAAACCAAAGGAATATTCCTTGCACTGACCTACCAGTTGAATAGGAAGTGCTGTGTTGTTATAGGAAAATCCATGTTGGGAGTGTGGTGTGTTACGGCCCAACACAAAGCAGAAGAGTCTGGTTTATACCTGATGCATGAATAAATCAGACACTTCTGCTTCGTGTTGGGCCGTACCACCCCAGCATGGATTTTCCTATGACAACACAACATTTCCTACTCAACTGTTAGGTCAGCGCCAGGAATATTCCTTTGGTTTTGAGTCACTTGAATTACACATACACATGTTACTAACATAGTAAAATGTCCAATGTTACAGTAGTCTGGTATTATAAATCTAGAAATTTACTAGGGTGGTCAAGGCTTGGGGATGCATTTGGGGTCCATTTGGGGTCATTTGGCCAAAAGGTTTGGGAGCCCCTGACCTAATGTCATTTTTCCAGACAGCCTAGACATTAAAAAAATTGCATATCATTTTTGGTGCTTTTTTGGAGGAATTTTTATATTTTCTTAAAGTAGAGATTTCAAAATACATTATTAAGAGAAAAACCTAATTTTTGTCAAAATCCATTTTTTCAAAATTCTTAATGCTTTGGTGTTTTTGGCCAGAATTCAGCCACAGCACAGCCTACAGTTCATTAGTGATTACAGAAGTGCTGAAACTCATACATACACGCAAAAAGTGGTTTTGGGGGACTTCAATATTTAAATGTATCTGAACCCATCTGTGATTAGGGTTTTTTTTCCCACTACATAGATGTATACATTCTGGGTAACTGATACTGTCCTGAATCAGTTAGGTATCATGCAACCTCTATTTATTGTCATAAACTCTCTTTATTTCAGTTTTGAGTATAAGCTACATCTATAAATTGACTGTGCTAGTTTGAAAACTTTTGCACATATAATTTTTTTCTCTAGTGACCTTTATTTAAATTCCCTTTCCTTATTGGCTTTTCAAGACATCACCTTTAACATTAAAAATAGATCAAATCTATAATGAAGTCTCCTTTGGCTTGTCTTGATATCTATGCCACTATGAAATTAGCATTCGCATTTGAGGAGAAAATGGTGTCCATTTCAAATATGGACCAGTTATTTTCAAATGAAAGTAATAATTAAAGTAATATCACGCATCCAGCAGAAGGTTTGAAGGTTTAATTACATTTTGACACTTTGCACTTTAAAACATCAAATTGTCACATTATCACCAGTTGAAATCAGAGCAGCCAAGCGGCTATGTGCTTCAAATCTAAACTCCAAAATTATTCTACATTGAGCTTTTTCTTTTAAAGCTGTAACCCAGATAAATTTCGGGGGGTTAAACGTTTCCTTGGGTAAGATTAAAGAGTTCCTGTTGGCTTCTGGTTAGCCCGTAAATGCCTTGGCCATCTCCTCAACATATGTTCCTACTTCCCAGGCTCTCTAGTAAACAATGTATGACACATGGAAGGAGGCATGGCCCTTTCATAAACATGGCTTGAGAGCGAGAAAATCTCAAAGTGGTTCTAATGAGCAAATATTTACTCTGAAATTAACTAATTCTGAAACTCCACGGCAAGCAGACTGCCAACTTAAGTGGTCACACATAGCAAAAGATCTGGCAGTCATCAGTTTCCATATGAAGTGTGTGGCCCTGAGTTGATTGATAGTGTTTGATAAGCATCTGCAATGCCAGCGATGCTCACGCTTTAATGTTTCAGAAGACACAGCTGTGAATGAAAATGCAGGGTATTGGACGTAAACAATACATGAAACATAGTGAATTTGGTCGGATTTGAACTAATTTAGACACCACAAGCATTGGGGGGTCCTGTCTGTTTTGGCTGACCATTCTGCACCATACAAGTCATCTTTCATGCAGCATAGAGAACTGATCAACTGACATATGGTACATAGTTACTCTTAAGCTGAGAACAGACAGAATGATGGAACCTGTGGATCCTATGCCATCCTAAGGCCTTGTCTTGAACTGCTGACTATTACCAACCTGTCTCCTTGACTAAAGAATACTGATGTAATTATAAATTACATTCCATATATGCTTTCTAGGCTATTAAAATATGTAAAATATTTTTTTGGTGAAGCATTGCATAAAATAAAAATAAATAAATAAACTAAAATAACTCTTACTTATACATTACAATGCCAATAACAGTATGTCCTGAAAACTCCCAGTGGTTACAATTTTTAATTAATTAATGAGTGATATACTTTTTATTCATTAACAGTTACATTTATTGTTGTAAAACCTCTAAGAGACAAGTTAATTCCTGTCATTACTTAAGTTATACCAGCTAAAAACGCACATTCCCTCACCAGGAAAAAAAAAAGTACCTCCTGAAGACTTGGTGGAAAACTTCATAATAAAGAACTGATACCATGTAATATTATACATTTAGTTAAACAACAACTGTATTATTCCACACACTAATTCAAGGAAAGACTTGAATTAGTGGTTTACACTATACAGTATAGCTGTATGTTACTTTCCAAACAACAACAAGAACTGCCATCCTTAAATCCAAACCTTCCTCCTTTTCCCTGTAGAATTTGAATGTTTCCTATAATTTCTCATATAATTAAAACAATTTTTCACATGATATACCTTCACAAAAAGAATCCAAAATACAGCTAGACAACCATCAAGGAATCTAAGTTCTTTCAAAGACGTGGAAAAACTGCTGGACTATTTTTTGACTTTGCATTGTTTCAGATTTTTTCATCTTGCAACTGTCCCCAGTTTTTTCTTATTGATGTCTATATATACAGTATATACCCTATATTTTAATATCAAGCTCTTATAACTATGGATTTCAGCTTATTCATATTTTACTCTTGCATATATCAGAGCTGGTTATATTGGATGCAATGAAATCCCTGCTGAAATTATTGACCCTGGCAAATTGGCTTAATTTGTTCTTTCTGACAAATACCACTAATGCATCCATTTCAGATTATCAACATATTAAGGATAAAATGAGTTGATCATTGATCTTACTGATTAATGATCTCTATATACTACAAATCCATGAATGAATGGAGGATCCTCTTGCCTGAGCCACTCTCAGCAATATAACGAGTCCTCACACACTTATGGTGTCATTATGGCCTGGAGCAGATGTTTGTACCAAAATGGGCCTGACCAGGGCCCCTGTAACAGCCTCCAGAACACACAGCACATGGACAGTAAATGAAAGGAAATGGCTTTAGAGACTCAAGCAGATGACTGAAGCTTTTCCTGGAAGAGGTGGTATCTGGCCTGTTTGAGCTCCATCGTGAAATGTTTCAGCTTCAGACAATTTCAGTTTGAAGAGCTGTTAGCCACTGCAGCAAAAAACAAATATGCTGAATTTTCTCAGCATGGAATACATGAATCATATATTGTGTGGTAGCACTTAAGAATTATTAAGAATATTGTGTGGAAGCACTTGGAATAAAAAAGATAACATATCAGAGCTGAGTGCATGTTCTACTCATATTACTGAAGCAGCACGCCTGGAGTCGAGTGCAAGTGCAAGTTTATACCCTTAGGACAAAAACAAAGATAATCCTTAATTTACAGGAACAAGGTGTTAAGATATTAATAATGGATAAATTTAAATGATATTCAAATATAGCATCTGCCTTCAACTTTTGCCTCTCTAATAACTTGTATGTCCAGCTTTTGCCCTTATGACTGCTCCTTCAAACTCTTTATATGCCCTGAACAGCTTTTAGATCCTCTCTCTGTTGTAAAAGCCCACACTTTTTCCTGGTATTTCTGTCCTAATGCTTTGTCTACTTCACTTCATGACATAGGTTATAACTCTATGAGATGTCATGCATTACTTTCTACAGATCAATTCAGGAATCTGAGAAGGTCAGGTTTTATTTTTTCCTGTTGAGTTTTACTTGTTGCAGGTTACACCCACATTTCATTTTTAACATCTTGGAAATTTTTTTTTTTGTTAAAAAGTTAAATATACATTTCCCATTTTTTTCTTCCTAATGTTCACATTTTGTCACATTTTGTTATCAAGCTGTTCTCAAGCAGTATTTTGCAGGATTTATAAATCTTAGACAAAAATTACTAATTCAGATGTTTGAATTGAGAGATTTCCACAGACAGTCATGTCCATAAGTATTTGGACAGTGACACAATTTTCATAATTTTGTACACCACTACAATGGATTTGAAATGAAGCGATGGTCTGTTTGTTTTTTTTTGTTTTGTTTTGTTTTTTTCAGCCTACTGATGGCCTCCTTCACTTGCCTCGACACCTTTTTATGATCCACATATTGCGAGTTCCCATGAACAGCTACCAAATGCAAATTCAACACTTGGAATCAACTCCAAATCTTTTATCTCCTTAATATGTTATAAAATAATAAGGAAACAGGTCAAAGCTGGCCATGAAACTGCTTATCAGTCAATTACTTTCGAGGCTGTGAAATCTGGTGTCCAGAGGCAAAATGACCAAAATTGTATCACTGTCCAAAAACTTATGGACCTGACTGTATCTGATTGGTCCATTCTTGCTCCTGCTCCACCCAAGCACCGTCTGCTCATTATCACCTGCACCTGTGTCTTGTTAACCTCGTAATCATGGTCTGTATATACGCTCACTGTTTTCCTTCTTGTCTTTGTGAAGCCCTGCTTGTGTATGTAGCGTTTCTGAGCCTCATTTCCTGTTCCTGTGTTTACCCAAAATTCCTGTGTTACCATATCTTTGACCTTATCTGCCTGTTTCCAATGTCTATAATTATGAATTCGTCCATGTTTCGCCTGTTCTGTGTGTCGGTGTTTGGAATGTTGACCCTTAAGATTATGTGTCATGCCGACGCAGAAATAAACATGTTGAGCACATATTGCCTCTGGCCTTGCCTATGCTACACCTATGGATATGGTTCAGCTAACTCTCATCTCCCCTCTGCAAACTGCTAAACACAAATATACAGAGAATTATGTGGGAGTTTTTTTTTTTTATCCATCACCACACACATATAGTATATACAGTATAAAAGTACAAGTCCTCTGGGAGAACCTCAAGTCTAAATCACTATTGGTCTTGTTGCTGATTCTGTCTTTGCTGCTCATTGGCTGGTTAGTCAGGGTTTATTCTGAAGGACAGTTCTGTCCCTGGGGATGAGCAATGCTTCTCTGGTTCTCACGTTCTCTCCCATCGCATGTGGAACTAAGGACAGACTTCCACTTCCACGCCTATCCACACAAAACTTAATAAAAAAAAAAAAACACCAATGCTGTTTATACAATATAAAAAAAAATTCTGACTCTGTTCTCATGGGCGTGTCTTATTGACATACTTCAAAAAAGAAAGAGAAGAGATCAGGGATACGATCTGTCATACCAACAGACCACTAGAATGTAACAAGCTGATGAAATCGGAGTCGGCGCAGGTGATGCTCTTGCACCTGTTTACATTTAAATGCCACGATAGCATCTAAAGACTGTTTGCTTCAGCTGGTTTCACTGCAGTTATGTGTTGGAAAAACATGAGGAAATACTCTGACCCCAAGGATGCCTGGGAGCAAAGAAACAATCCACAGAGATCATGGAACTGGATAGCACCTTGTTTAAAATTGCACATCCAAGCCTCGGGAATATCTCTTTGAGACAGCACCTCCTGCTGTGGTCACCTCAGCCTGTATCTCCAAAGACTGACTGATCTGATATTTTCTTCTTATGGTGTTATGAAAGTGATAGTGTGTGTGCGAGTGCCTCAGGCCACAAATCTTTGTTTAGTTTGTGGGGAAGAAGAGGGAGGACTGAGGTGGTCTCTGTAGCATTCAGGATGATGTATTTGGATAAGAGATACTCCTTTTAATGGACACCAACTCTGACCATGAAATGGACAAGATAAGAAATACAAGTAAACAAGAAGTGGAAATGTGTAAGGATTTTAGAATACAAAAAACAATGTTTAACACACATACGCACACATCTGAGACAGCCAGCTACGATCACTTTTGACTTTGTATGGATAACAGAACAAGCCTATGAGTAACTGTCAATTAAAAAAAAAACACTGTATAATTATATATAACTATATAATTCTATATAATATAAAGAATGACACATCATATGTTTAACTGTTTATATGTTGTGGAATATCCATAAGACAAATTCCTGTTATCAACTAGGTTATAAACAGTAGTCCCCTCACCAGCCTCTCTCTTTTTTTCTCTTTCTTGCCGTTAATAACACAAAAAAAAAAACACAGCTTTTTGTGTTACAGAGAAAACACAAAGCTCAAAGTCCTGAAGACTTTCCCATGGTGGAAAACCTACTGACAGTTATAAAATATAAAATATTTTTATGTTAATTTTTACAAATTGGATCACATTCAACAGCATTTCAATTTTTTTTTCAAGTTCACGAATTAGATTAGGAGTTAGCCGGTTAAGTTTCCCATTAAAGGTAACAGTAGAAGCACCTATTGACCACAATGGCTTTACTTTTACAACTATAAATTTAATGACTTTGACTGTAAACATTTCCAGGTGCTTAGATTTGAAATTACTATAAGACTATCATCTTCTGTAAGACAATCACTTTCTATAAAAACAAACAAACAAATACAACAAAATAAAATTTACTAGAGTAACAAGAGTAGAAAGTCAAAAACAAGGTATGTGTTATCCATCCACACCACCTATCCTACACTGGCTAACAGGGGGGCCTGAAGCCTGTCCCAGGGTACTTGGGGCACACGCTGAACAGGGTGCAAACCCATCACAGGGCACAATCACATACTACGGACAATTTGGAAATGCCAAATCAGCGCAGTGTCTTTGGACTGGGGAGGAAACTGGAGTACCCGGAGGAAGACCCTGAAGCACAGCGAGAACATGCAAACTCTGCGCACACAGTGCAGAGGTGGGATTCAACCCCCAACCACAGAGGTGCGAGGCAACAGTGCTAACCACTAAGCCAACGTGCCCCCAGTAGGTGATATCATTTTTACTAATTTTAGCTCGGTAACTGGATGAATGAGTAGTAGTGCTGGTGATATCAGTTTCCAGTTTTCATGCCGATTTCAAAGCTGTATATCAAAAATTTAACGCACCCCACTGTGGATGTATTAGGTCAAAAACACTCATTATAATCCCTCGAGATAAAGGGAAAAGTTGTAGACAAATTTATGAACACTATATATTGGAATTACAATGATGAATTTGTGTAACCATGTGGCTGAGTGAGAACTACTGTCAGAGCTGCTGTTACAGAAAATTCATCAATATCTTCTGACTAATCCTATATGAGAATTAAAAAGGACTGTGGTATGATCCTATTTTATTAGCCAACCAATATACAGGTAGGGCCCTACACTATTAAAGGAAAAATCCTATAGTGTGTTTGTCCCTTTGCGGCAACTCTTAATAGTTCCATGTAGAACCATACAGATGATGTCCACTTCACAGAAAGTTCTTAGTAGAACACCTTTAGGAAGCTAATAACCCTAATCATCATAAAAAAAAAAAAACAACTGAAGTTTCCAGAAACCAATGAAAGCAAAATGTACCTTCTTAAAAACAGAAACAGATGTTCCAGAAGATGTGACTGAACTTGATGCCATAGAACGATAGTTGCTGAGAGAGCTTTTTGATGGATAAACGTTTTGTTAGTTTCACATTGTCTTGAATACCATAAATGTTTATATCATGTAGAAGGTTCTTTATGGTAGGAAATGGATAAAGACTCATGCAGTAATAGGTTCTTCTGTGAACCTAGAAATGGTTCTTCCATGGGATCACTCTTAAACCTTTATTTTTAGGAATGCATCTAATAAACCTTTGGTGTGTATTATGTGGTCACAAAATGGTCATAGTTTTGTTCATACACTCTGTTTAAGCTTGTAGTTCTTTCGGGTGTGTGTGTGTGGGGGGGTAGTTGTTGGATTTCTTTTAAAAGTAATGTCTGTATTTTCTGTAGTAAGTGAAGAAGCGTTTAAGAAGGCAACATCAGGGCACAGGTAGAGGGCAGCCACAGCAGAATAGACATCTCCATTTTAAAGCACAAGGCACTATTTCTAAAATATCTTCTAGATATTTTATGCTTTACCTTGCTAGCCATTGCCAAACTAAATGCATTTTTTTTTTGTAAGAATCACATTCACTTAAAACAAAGGGTCATCAGTGTCCTGTTTCTGACTTAGTCTGAGGCTAAAGTTCACAGGTTTCCCACCAGAGTACGGATTGGTTGATTTTTACTAGAAGTCGCTTGGCTAAGACAAGGCCAAGGGCCAAAGTGGAAGGAGGGTTTTATAGGCAATGTGTTGCTGGTTTCTCATTTAAAAACGAGCACATAAAAATGGTAATGCTAGAAGTTATGAGTAAAACCATTTGCCTTGTCATGCCTCATAATGTCCCATCACAACTTTAGCAAAGTAGGCCCCATTTTTGGCAAGCAATACATCATAGTAATATTTAAATTTAACCATACCTGCTAGTGATAGGGGTTAACTCAAAACGTGATATATTGTGCGGTAATTCACCCTAACTCCCTTTTTGAGTGATTGCACCCTGATTGTCTCTGATTACCTTTGTATTAAGATAGTTTAGAAAGCCATTCATGGCTCGAGGTGACAGGCTGTATATATTCATGCTGCTGATTAGGTATCGGCACTAGCTCCCATATTAGCGGTGGCAGGCTTAGCAGGCTAGCGCCACAGGAGCTGCCAGATACGTTATGCAGGACATCTGCAGGAGCTTTTGTGGAGCCTTAAATCAAGGCAGTTGGTTACCAGCTGTGCTGCTCAGCAATCTCCCTACTGAGTAGTTAGCCAGTCTGTCAGACTGAGATGGAGAGAAAGCAATAGAAAGAAGGAGAGAGGGGGGAAGTGAGAGATAGAGAGAGAGAGAGAGAGAAAATTGCCACCTATAACAACACAAAACGGGAGAGGCCAATGACATCTCAGGCAATGACAACCCATTGAACACTGCTAGTACACTATACCTGGCCAAGCTTTTGTCAGGTGGAATTTCATCAGCCGCTGATGCGTGGGTAGTAAGTCATCAACAAGGTGATATAATGCCAATCTTGTCAGTGCCAATAGCATCAGCTTCCTACCTAGTAGCTTTCCTTCAACAACTCTGAGCAGCGGCTTTGAATAGCTAATGCAGAGTGCAGCGAGGAAATTGTGTCATGAAACGCTCCAAAGACTAAGTGCATTGCTGGCATAATAAACAATTCATTTACATCAATACATTTGGTGCCAAAATACTTCTTTACCTTAGTCTGGCAAGTGAAACGTTTTTGTTTTGTTTTTTTTTTCGTTCAATTTAATAAAAACGGCAAATGTTTTTCTTATCACCATTGCATACTGCAACTCTTGCTAAACTGTTTCATCTGACAAAGCAATGAAGTTTCATAACAGCAGTGAATAGTCAGTGCAACACACCGAGTGGTTCAGATTTCATCAATTTCAGCGCTGTTGTATCAAAAACCACTTCAATCACTACACTAATGCAGAGATTCTTCTGAAGAAATGTCAACAGCTTGTTACAGTTGATTTCTCATTCTCATATTGACACTACAGGGACAGCTAAAGAAACAATGTATTGCATATCCAACAGTGTTTTAGCTCAGATTTTCATTTTCATCAGCCAGTAATCAGCATGGAACTGAGAAGTGTGATTTTAAACACTTACCAGCACTTGTAGTGAATACAGCACCAGCTAATGGATATATAGTCAGCATCCAGAAATATGAATTTGCACCTGTGGGCATTCCATTCTGTCTTAGCCATTATTTACACTTTAAACTCAGAGTAAAATCATGTTTGTTTATTTTAAGCACTTGGTAGTTGGGCTGACATAAACCTATAGAATCTGTTTAAGAGTTACATTATACCTATATACAAACCCGATTCCAAAAAAGTTGGGACACTGTACAAATTGTGAATAAATAAGGAATGCAATAATTTACAAATCGCATAAACTTATATTTTATTCACAATAGAATATAGATAACATATCAAATGTTGAAAGTGAGACATTTTGAAATGTCAT
>CM074961.1:15722714-15746058 GCA_037577455.1 Pangasius macronema
CATTGTTGTGGAATGTCTGCTAGACAAGTTAGTTACTGTTCACTTACATTATAGCAACTATGTACAGGTGTTCACTCCCCAGCCTGTCTTATTTTCTTTATCTTAAAATTAATGAGACAAAAACACAGTGACAATGTCCTGAAGACTCTCCCATGTCAGGAAATGTACTGACTGTTATTGACAGTGCTGATACTGGAGACTCCTTCCATAAATGTTGCCATACAAGCCCCTGTGTATGAGCTGTTACTATAGAAACAATAACATATTAGAATGTCTACATTAACTGGAACAATTGTCAGAGCTGCTGTTATAGAAAATTAATCATCACCTTCTGATTTGAGAATTCAACCATGCTGTGGTATGAAACCCTGTAATGAATCAATAACAAATGTGCAAAAAAAAAAAACAGTCTACTAGAGTTTCCAATGTACAGCTTTATTTCCCTGAAAAAAAAGTATTCAATGCTGCAACTTGTAAAAAGCGTCCCCACCAGAGATGAGAGCCCACTTTCCATATAAAACAGTCAAACTAATCTGGTTCGTCTCTGGCCCTAGTGCTCGGTACACCAGTGCCTCAAAAGATAATAAAAGATGATAAAACAATGTGAAATATTACAAAATGGAAATGTTTTACCTCAAGCAGTACTCCATTATAATATTACACTTTCTTTTCAAAATGCACCGTCTCTTCGTTGCTCTACTGAGAACAAAAAATAATTATGTGAGAAAGCAAGTATATGAGCAGCATAATTCAGACACACAGAAAAGCATAAAGGTAGTATATGAGTAGCAATGCTACGAAAAGTAACCTCTCTTAATGTATATTCATTTTAAAAGTGTATAAAACATTGTCATAAATACAACAGAAAGATAATGTGTTGGCTAATGTATTGCGCTTCCATTATCAGTGCTTGCAAATCTCTACTATAACATTAATGAAGTAATCATGTGAAGACCTTTAAGCAGTCCATTTCATTTTCGAGAACTTTTTGAAGCCAATGCAAGTGTTTCAATCCAAACAAAACTGAAACAACCCACTGTTTCTACATTTCATAAACCAAGATGGCTGAAGTGTGAAATCAAAATCAAAAGCCTAGCAACATTATTTTTATTTCATATATTATGAAATTAAATAATAGAGAAAAAAGATGTAAATAAAAGAAAAGGAAGTAATCATTTCCAAATTATAATCCACAATTTTTGTAGCGGTAGCAGATGCAGGTGCAGGGGAAAACAAACCCTAACAGGAGATACAGTTCAAAACACAGTTCAAAACACATGGACTATGATCTAGACCAGGGTACACGTAAGCTAAACATGTACGCGACGAGACGAGACGCCCCCAAGGGTCATCCCTTAGGGTTCTTAGAGTGCCACTCACTGCGGAGTGGGCAGGAGACGCAATGCCCCCCACCAGGTAACCAGGCAGAATGATCTCCTCCACACAGCCGATGGGGGGCGCAACATCCAAGGCAGAGTACGAGCTTGGAGCGACAGCCACTGTAAAGCCGCCAGGGGGAGTGAAGGCCAAGGTGGAGCCTGAAGGGAGAGTGACATACACAGCGGCGCCAGAGGGGGGGCGAGACGTCCTCCATGAAGCCGGAAGGGGGAGCGACGTCCTCTACACAGCAAGGAAGAGGAGTGACGTCCAAGGCAGAGCAAGGAGGCAGAGCAATGTCCAAGGCAGAGCAGGAAGGCGGAGTGACACCCATGTTAGGCTGTGATCTGTAATGGCGTCCACCGTGGGGCAGAGGGGTAGGGGAATGCCCTCAGCAGAGCAGGGCACCAAAGCGACATCCTTAGAGAAGCAAGAAGGCAGAGAGACGTCATCAACGGAGCAAGGATGCAGAGACAAGTCCATAGTGGGTCAGGGAGGGTGGGAGATGGATCCAGGCAGGACGGGAGCCCCCTCCCCAAAAATTTCCACACTGGGCCCAACTATGAGTCAGTCCAGGAGGGCCTCGAGCTGGTCGAGCTGCCTCTGGTTCCCCCGGATCTGCTTGTTTTGGGCCAACACGCTGAAGCAAATCTGCTGCATCTATTTCTTGGGCCAAACTTTCTGTCACAGTTACTGTAGAGGCAGCAGATACAGGTGCAGATTTTTTATTAAAGAAAGTGCAAACAAATGATCAAAACAGTGAAAATGAGAAACATATACCCAAACAGGAGATACAAGGCAACACACCCAGTCTACAACAACAAAAGCTTGGTAATGAAACTCATAGAAACCAGAACTTAAACAGGGGGGCTTATTAAGGGGAACACAGAACAGGCATGAGTGCTAAGTGCGACATGTGACATGCAGTGGCTGATGGGCAATGTAGTCCAGCACTGATTTCTGCATAACCATGACACCTTAAGGGTTAAGCTGTTGGTACAGATCTCACTGGTGAGTGGAGCAGTTGCTTCATAAAATGGGACATTTCCTGGGGCATAAATCTTAACTTCTCACCCAAAAAATAATCGTACTGAAATATAAAGTTCCATTAAAAAAATAGGGACAGTAATGAAATGCCATCAGTTTGCTCTCTGTGAAATTGAACATGATTCACCACAGGTTATGTCCTTAAAAATACTACAGGGAGCAAATTAATCACTTGTGAAACTTTCTCTTTCTGTGTCTCTCTCTTTCTTCTTTCATTTTTTAAGTGAATCCTGCTCCAGTTTGAGTTCGTAGTACATGTTCTTGTAAATCAACCCCATACACAACGTTTTCTGGGCTGTTCCTCAGAATGTGGACTGAAGATCAGGACATGTTTATGGATGGCTGGTAACAAATTGAGTGAATAGACCTCTGAGGACAGGCTGACATCGCCATCAGCAAAGATTACTGTAGATTACTCTGTTTGTAGATCGTTTTCCGCTTCTTCCCATGGATGAAACTATCTCATAGCTTAGGGAGGAAGAGATAGCGGGTCACTGTAGTAAATTTTTTCGTGTAATAAATAGCACTGGTGACATACACCATAAGCACTGACAGACATTTTCCAGTCGGGGCTATAGAGACTTTTTCCACCAATAAATATCAGAAGGGAATTTGCTTCTTTCTCAGCACAGAGGAGAATCTGTTCCCCAGGAGGTTGACAGGGAGGAAGCTTTGTTAACGCCAACCATCTGTGTAGTGACTCGGCGGCAGTGGACTGTCCGCGGCTGACATTATTTCCCGTTTTGTTTCTGCACTGGTTCAGTCATTCCAGGGAGTTGTACAGGGTCTAAATAAAAGCCATGCACCATGAGGGACCTGCTCTCTGATTGCAGTTTTGTTAGACCTCTTTTAAACAACCTGAAGCTCATAAAAAAGAGATTGAACGCATGCTTGAATCTCCATAATTTAAAGGGCCCAGCTATAAATTGTGCTCCCACTGGGAATTCTCTGAATCTCTGAGATGTGCCGGACACACCACCGAGGTCTTGCACTCACAATACCATACTTATGAGAGGCTTGAGCTGGGGAGCGCATTACGCACAGAAAGAGCACTGAGGAATGTTTGTTTTGAAGGGAAAAAATCACCCTGACTTGCATGACTTGCATGACTTGCATATTAATCTTTATTATTAACATTTGATCTTCAGTGGCATCCAAGATTTATTTGTAATGAAGTTCTGATGTGACTTTTTGTAGTATAAACTCCTTTCCCTGACATGTTGGTCTATTTCACTTTCCTACCCTTGCTTCATCTCTTGCCTAAAGAGAGTAATGCAGCGGTGCTTTAGTCCTTTAGTCGGTCCAGCTCGCTCAGCTCTTCGTCTGTACACTCTGCTCAAACAGATCAGCTGCCAAAGCTTCAACTTGCATACTAATGCTGCCATCAATGCCATGTTGTGGCTCGCTAACTAGCCTAGTCTCTGTGGCCATATAGCTGCATTGCAATCTGGAACTCTGAATCAAGAGTTTGCTGTTTCCATTACTTCTATGTTGGATTTCTCATTAATATGATGCTGAGCATTGCTTGAAAATGGTGAATTAGAAAAAAAAAAAAGCTCTTTTTCTTTTTCCCCCATGATAAACCCTGTTGTAACTGCGCTAGCAAAAACAATGTTCCCCTGTGTCATCAGCGCAACAGACAAATGCTAACAGAAAATGCATAACAAACCAACAAATTAACATCAGAATCACTAAACACATCATAAATATTTCAGTATTAACACATTTTATGTGTTTCAGAGTGGTCTTTTGCTTTAAAATCTCAGATCTACTTATATAACCACCAACCCAGATAGCAAATGGTTGTGGGCTTTAACTGGTTGAATTTAGGCCCAGATACCACCACGGTCCACTCCCCTCGAATGGCCCTTAAGCTGCAAACTCATGCCAGAGCTCTGTCTAATGCTGTTTCACACAAGACTGTGAAAAAAAAAAACTGCACCAGAATTAAACCAGAAGTAAGCCAGATCTTTTGCTATCAGGGAACCCCATCCACACACCATAAGGAGAATGAATGAAAGCAAGAAAGAAGTCACTATTTATAGAACAAGATCTCAGTAACATGACAGCATACTTTGATATTGAAGTACCAAGCAGATGCACAAGTTTTGTAACAGCAGGAGCTGAAGTGTCAGTGAAATGAACTGTATTATCACAATGGGAGAAAAGCAACCACAGAACAGAATTCACATTTCAGTCTCATATGGACTTATTTTAACACTTCATCTTTGAAACTGATTCGAATAAACAAGAGAAACACCCCAAAGCTTAAGAGGCTGTTATTCTTTGGGTTGACATTGATTGAAAAATAAGTGCATGTAATGTTGACTTGTTTCCTGTTTTAGCGCATGATGCTACCCCCTGCTGCTAATCATTTCAGATGAAGCTCTAATAATGCTCAGTGTTTCTGGAGAGAGCTACAAATAAGTATAAAATGAAAAAGTTTTGCTCTTCCACAAATATCCATGCCTCGTGCTAGTGCAATCTCTTGCAAACTTTTTGGGTTAGGGCCCTTGAGGTACCCGTGCTCCTAGGCGTCGTAGGTAGTCAGTTCCATTGCCCTCCCTTCTGTGACACCCCTGTGTGCTGGATTTGATTGTAGTTATATTTTGAGGTCTGATATATAAAGAGTCACAAAATACAATTACATCACTGCTAGAACTAAAAGTGCCATTTTTAAATATCTGTACTTGAATGCAAATATGCAAGCAGCATTTTACACCAAAAAGAAAAAGGGAAAAAAACTTTTCATTTAAGAATTCTCTTTTACAATAAGATGGATGGATGGATGGATGGATGGATGGATGGATAGATAGATAGATAGATAGATAGATAGATAGATAGATAGATAGATAGATTTCCACCACCTCTGGATATATACACACCACCACAAGCATGAACAAACAGTTTTATGGATAAAGATCAAGTTAAAGGTATAAACACAGCAACTACAGTCCAGAGGTCTCCTAGAGCTAGAAAGACTAGAGCTAGAAAGACTAGAGCTAGAAAGACTAGAGCTAGAAAGATCAATATGAACTTATACCATAACAGCCACAGCCTGTTTACAGCCCAAAGCAGAAATCAACCCACATCTCTAGCTGAATAGTTGTAAAGTGCTTCATTTAGAAAAGGCCATCTAAAGTCCAGCTCAGAGCTGAACTCTATCAGATATGAGATTTATGTCTAAGCATGAGGGCCCGTTCTCACGCTTTGCCCAAAAAACATCAATATCTGGCACCCACCCTGCAATATATCGTTCCCTGGCTCTCGTTTAGCCATACTTCATTAGCGCTGATCAGTATGAATGATGAACAATATGCCGATGTAATACACTGGGAGCAATATTTCAGATCAATTCTCCTGAGCTTGCGCTAAGACGGCTAGAAAAGCAAATGTGTATATTTTCCACAGCTCATATAGCCATGCCTATATACAAATCCTTGCTCCCAGGATTGCTAATTACAGATATTAACATCTGAGCTGCTTAGTGACTCCCGGGGCAGATGAGAAAAGATTGAGGAACCCAAGAGAGGAATCCAACCTGCTTTCTCATTACGCTAACCTAAATTACATCCAGTAACCAGGTCATAACCATTGTTTCAATAAAGTAATTTCTGGAAATGTTCTTATGGTTCCCTGTTGTTTGTTATATAATACATAATCTTTTGCAGGGCTTCTATGTGTGAAGATATTCAGCATAGACGTGTGTTTGTGTTTATGATCCTCTGCGTAAGGAGGGCACCTGATGTTCAACCTTGTGTCCATTAAACAGCCGATTGTGGAATCAATTGCTCAGTTTGTTGAATCCGGGAATTTTAGGCTTCATGTTACAGTAATGACAACTATTATACAGATAAAACCCCCACTAATTTTCCATTCTCCCACTTAAATACAACCGTCCGCAGATTTCCAGGTCTATAGAAAGAAGCAATATTCTCCACCGTCTATTGTAAATATCATGCTCTGAATGGATAGCAAATGCTAATTGGATACAAGTGTTCTTTCTTTGCACTGAGTCAACAAAAACACACGAGCTGTCACACATTTTAACAGTGTCATAAAAATGCTCTCTCGTCGTTGCTAATTTCAGGCCAAAAGCAACCAGCATCCAGTGCGTTCTCTGAGGTCCGTCTGCCATAACAATGACATCATTCTTTCAGAGTCGATTGTGAATGTGAGGAGAGCAGAACAGAGCTACACACCCAATAGAAAGCCAATGTTTCATGCCTGTCCTGGAACAAGCACTGTGTCCTTTTGATATAGAGTCCAACATTTATTTTTCTTACTATTCATTTTCTCTATTAGTTCTTTGAAGCGTCAATTTGCCCAAACATTAGAAAGCATTAATAGGAAGGGTTTACGAAACACAGAAGGGTGGTGTGATTTATTCTCATCCCCAAGGTGCTAACATAGCTAACAAGAACATTCTGTCAGGCAGAGAGAGAAAAACAGAATTTTACCACAAAAACCTTGGAGTTGGGTTCTATATGTGAAATTTCACATGTTGGCTGAGTTTCCTCTGGGTTCTCGGGTTCCTTCCCACCTCCCAAAAATTCTGGTAAGTGGATTGGCTACAATAAATTGCCCCTAGGTGTGAACGTGTATGATTGGTATCCTGAATCCAGGGTGTATTTTCCCAGCCTAGTAGCCATTGGTCCTGAGACTCCAGATCCAGTGTGACCCTGACCAGGATAAAGCTGAATCAGTGGGTGAGACAGCTTTATGCTAACAGCATAAATGATAAACAGCATATTCTACCCTGTACTTTTACTGACCAGAAACCAAAACAGCCCAACCACTTGTTTTCTACTGGCTCACAAGAATAAAACCTGTGAATTCCCGGATTTAGATAAAGTCACAGCAAACTGAAAGCAAGTATTACCAGAAAAAAATGCATATCCTTCACATCCCATGTCCTTTCCCCTTCAGTGAACTGGCCAAATATTAATCACATTTGGTCTGATGGCTGCTTTAGCTGAAAAAGCAGAAAAGCGTAGTTTTCAGATGTCACTCGTATACATCAGAAATTGCAAATACTATGACTAAACCATATATTTTGGCATCTTTGCTTTCCTTTTATGGCCAATGAAGCAAAGAAGGAATTTCATGCTGAAGTGTAACTGTCCAAAGCTAATTCTGAGATGTGAGTTTAGGCAGGGGAGATCAGATAGGATGTGACAGGTGTGACAGATTCTGTGTATGTGTGCGTGTGTGTTTTACATCTTCAGAGTAAAACCCAGGAATAAGAAATCATATGTATGAAGATATAAAATACATGTGTTAATCTCAGGCCAATGTCACATGGCTGAAATCAGCAGTAAAAAATGCTAAAGTCATCCAACAAAGGCCTTTGAGAGTCCACACGCAACTAACAGCCCATAACCAAGATTCCCTTCGACTTAATCATCTTTTCAAAAGGAGCTATGGTGTCACCCTTAAGCACTCCCCTTTAAAAAAAATGAAATATGACCTGGACATCCTTCCAGTTATGTGCACAGCTGCACCCTGAAGGCGCAGAACAGCTCTGCACAGATCAGCCACAGATGAAGTCAGAATGAAGGCATCAGTGAGGACAGAGAGGAACATGTAGTACCTGTCAGCTGGCCTCAAACGGGAATCTGCTTTTCCACAAACATCCATATTTTCATCACTCTAATACACGACATGGATCATGAAACAATAAGCTGGTGAAGAAACGCCAGATATTCCAGTGTGTGGGACACCAGTTGGAAGATTTAAAGATCTTAAGTGTACTAGATACATCTGTTGTCATTCTGACAGGGCATGAGTTATGCATTTTCATTTTCTACAGGCTTTCCTTCAAGATTTCCAGCATTTTATCTGAGTCAGATTTGCTACATGCACTAAATACGGTAAGCGTTTGAACAGAACAGTTATTATTTTGGCAGGAAAAAAAAAAAATCTTCTTACTGTTACCATGACCCAGTTCCCAAAAAGGATGTAAAAATGTTCATAAAATAACCCGAGAAATGTACAGACGCTTACCTCTCAGAAATATGTCTCTGACTTTTTTATTTCTTTTTATTAAACAGAATTTATGAAGCCTAATAAATCCCCATTGTATTCTGCTGACCCTTGACGTCTTGGAGGTTTTCTCTGGAAAAGCTGCAGTAGACTGCTTGTCCAGTACTTTCCTATGATTAATGTGGCCTACCTATGAGGTCAAACTGAAGCCATCGTGTGTGAAGAAGCATCTTGTTAAGGTCATGAGGAAAAGAAATCACAGCGTTAGGTAATGTGGTCAGTAACACTAAGAATATATGCACATACACTGTTCAAGACCTGATAATACATGGCACAATATGTTTGAGATGGTCTCCACCAGAAGGTAGAAAAGGGAAAAGCAGGACACATTACAGCATGACAAAAAGGTCTTTGGCTTATAAATAATTTACAGAGTAGGAATCTTAAGGAACTATAAGACTGATTAGAGACATTTTTTTCAGGACAATTGTCATTAAGGAAATTCTACTATGAGCGTAAATGCATTAATAAAAAATAGAGTTTTCTTATAAGTCCAGTTCATCTTTGAATGTCATGAACATCATTCTTTCATTGTTTTCATCTTCAGTCAAGGCTTTATCCTGGTCAAGGTCATAGCAGATCTGGAGCCTATCCCAGGAATCCTGGACACAAGGTGCGATCACACCATGCATGGCAAACAGTGCACCATGCACATATATTCACGCCTAGGGACAATTTAGCATAACCACGGCACCTCCTGGCATGTTTTAGGGAGGTCGGATGAAAATATAAAATGTTGAGAAAACCCATGTAGAGACAGTGAAAATGAGTGCGACACACAGGAGAGGTTTGAGAATGCATGTGCTGGAAGTTTATTGGGTGATAATGCAATACACAATCCAGAAGTTAAGGTTGTAAGGAGGATAATGTTCAAAACAGAATCATGCATGAAAAAAAAAACAAAGCAAAGGGTCAAATCACATAAAAAAGCAATCACTAGATACTAGGCTCTGAAGACACTGACACTGAAGAGTTGGCAAGACTTTGCAATGATTTTTAGATTGAGTTGGCTTTATTCATTCATTTGTTTGTTCAGTTTTCGTAACTGCTTTATCCTGGTCAGGGTTGTGGTGGATCTGGAGCCTACTGCAGGACATTGGGCACAAGGTGCACACCCTGAATGGTACACCAGTCCATAGCAGTGCACCATGTACACACAGATTCACACCCTCATTCACACCTAGGGGCAATTTAGAGTAGCCTAATCCACCATCATCTTGGGAGGTGGGAGGAAATCAGTGAGACCCCAAGAAAGCGCATGAGGACACTGTGAGAATATGTAAAACTCCACACTGACAGTAACCTGAGCTCAGGATTAAACCGGGGGACCCTGGAGCTTGGAGCTGGCAATGTTACTTGTTGTACTGTGCCACTCCAATTCACGTTATATACGGCGTAAACAGGAAGTGCCTGCAAAGTAGGTCAGTACTCAGATAAGGGGGACCTCTGCTGGCAGGAATATGTACATTCCTGGGCCGACGTGGCAATTAGAAACTTTGCCCAAACAGTAACCCAAGCTCAGGATCGATCCAGGGATGATGGAGTTGAGAGGTGGCAACTTATAACAAATAAAAACAGATCTCAGGAAAATAAATCCAACCTACAGGACGATATTGTGTAAGATCACAACTAAAAAAACTTTAATGACATGCACAATAGCTGCTAAGACTGTTGTGCTCAGTGTAATGAACACACTGTGCATGAATGGTGGATTTGTGAACAAGCCTGCATGTACAGAAATGATCAGATGGCTTGGTTTCTTGAGTGAACCAGCATTTAGTGGTGCTGTGCAACATTTCCGAAAGTCCAATATGAATTGTGACAATATGTCCAGATAAGTTTAGGATGAGAAAAGACAGAGGGCTTATTGTGTATATTAAGTGGCCAAAAATTATATCTATCTAAGCGTACATGTTTTGACTTCCCAACCAGTGTTATTATTATTTTGAGTTTTTCTTCTTTCAGTAGATTTAAAAGTCAAACAAAGGCCAGCCATTAGAGGCTAGGGTATGCCTATTCCAATTCACAACAAGTCTTGTTTGGCCTCATTTTTGTTGGCATGTTCTTCGATTCAAACCGATGAGGTCAAAAAAAATATTTTAAAAAAGCTAAGAGAAGGAACACAACATATTGCTTTTCTCCGTTTCATCTCCTGCTATGCTGCTATCCAATATGGCACCTATGTGAAGAGTGAATGTGGCAGAATGTGCGAGTCGCAAGCCTTAGCACCATGCTGGTGAGGTGTGTACTGAGGAAACTGCTCTCTTTGATGTGCTCTCAGCACTCAATCAAGCTAGTGCTTTGCCTTTGATAAGGCCGTTAGGGGAAGGACACTGAGTCAAAAAAGGCGAGTCATCTGGTGATTAAAGAAGGATGTTAACTCCTACAGAGTGCTAGCCACACCTCAGGCTGCCCACTTTGGCCCGAAGGTCTGAAAAGCACTCAGGATGCCGCAACCTGCTTCCCGCTAGAGGAGCCAAGACGGAGGCTGGTGAAGGAATGCCACCCTTGTGCCCTTGTGATAATGTTTATTACTTTTAGTTCTTGAGTCGCAGAGAGGACAAGCATAAAACAGGCCTCAGACTGGTGAATGTTTCACAGCGAGGTCCCTCACGGATCTGGTCCAAATCACAGGAAAATCGCTTAAATGTTTATAGGTCCTGACCACATGCCAGAGATCAGGGGAGACTACTTTCCCACGCGACGGGTTGAATTGATATATACACACGAGGCTTGTACGGTGATATTGGCAGTGGAATTGGCTTTGCTACATTACACCACTTTAAACGGTTTAATCAACCATCGTGGAACTCTCTTGGCCTAATTAGGTGGTGCTAAATACAGAACGAGACAGTCATGAAACTCTTTTGGTGAGTCAATTTAACATAATTTATGAAGACCGGACTCATTTTCGTGTCTGGTTTCAATTAGCGTGACCTTGGAATTTTGACTACCAAACTCTCCGAAAAGTAGCATGTTACACAGCAGTGAAACTTTAGCTGAGTGAATGAAGAAATGAAAGCAAAGTGCAGTGTGAGACTGGGAACGGAGCTCCAGCAAAGCTATGAACTTGTTTTTCTGTGTGATTTTTGGTCTGGGTTGAGTTATACTTGAGTGCACAGGTGGATTTGGGGAGAATAAACAATGCGACATGCCAATAAAGAGGAACATGAGGAAACATCGCATCAGTGCACGCAGCCCTGCTTCTAAAGTTCACTAATTTCTTAGGAGAACAGATCGTGAGCAGTGCATTTGCTTAACCTAAATGAGGTTCATTCATCCATTTAATAACTTGCAAAATAACCCTTCCGAAGCTTCGGGCTGAGCGGGAGGAAAAGCTGTTCCTCTGAAGTTGCGAAATGCCTGAGGGGGAAGGTATTGAGTTGTGTTATGTTAATAGCATATTCCCACACTCTCATTAAGAACAAAGAAAGAACCTTAAAGGGTTTTTAGCATGATGACAGATGTAACACAGTAAGCTGAATGCACTAGGATATCATTACACTTCCTGTGTGTTCACACCTTATACGCAGTGGTGACTTTGCAACCTGGCAAAACTTCAGGCTGGCATTACATTCCCGAGTATGCAGTGCCCATCCCATCCCGCTCACTACAGATCCCAGGTGGCATTCATCAAACGGTCCACCACACCACGTCTTACACTCGAGTGATTAGACGAGCTACTGCCTTCTTCCTTGCCTTTTCTCTGCCAAGTGGTGCTGGTGGGAGAAGGAGAGGTGTCTTTCTACCTGTTTTAAAATCCACTGTCAATGGAATTAAATAAAAGATACAATAAAAGGTGGATTGGGAAGCTGAAGCTGTTTGAGCTGAAACCGTTATTCTTCAATTTGGTAACACCTCTGGAGCTAGTAATGTGGGAAAAAAGCCAAACGTGACTGGGCTGTTTTATCAATGCCTGATTAGTAATAGGCATTGATAATTTTTCAGATTTACACATATTTATGACCATATAATGCCAGTGTATTAACCCTGCATGACTGCTTGATTGTTTTAAAGTGACACATCTGAGTAAAGTCCCAGTGTTATGCTTACTTTTAAGTATATGTACGTATACACAAAGTGGCTGCTGTGTTCATTCAAAAAGTTAAGCATGGCGTAATGTCAATTTCTATTCCAGCGCTGTCAGACTCTCCAACCTGATTCATTAGATGGTGATGATTTATTTTCTATAACAGCACTATTCACAGCATTTTCGTCTGTAATGCAAATCACAGGTTTATATTAATACACTTATTCAAATAGGTTGTAATCATTGATATGGTAAAGCTGTAGAGGTAAAGCTGTTGCTCTAAGTTTTCCACCACAGGAAAATCACAAGGACAGAGTGTGTTGTGTTTTTTTTTGCCTCCAGTTTCTTGGTAACAAGCTGCATTTTTCTCTTATTAATTTAAAGAGAAAGTAAGGGAATGACTGTCTTATAGCTGTTATAATGCAAGTAATAATAAGAAATTGTTTCATGGATGTTTCACAAAGTACATTTATATTCATTAATACATTTCAAAAATGTAATTGTTGGCAAATTGTTATGGTATAAGAGCAATAAAACACTTCAGAACAGTTAGATAATCACTGGTGACACATGCGTCACACCACCCTGTCATTGATCATTTTCTATAATATAATATAATATGTCCGGTCATGTTTTATTCATTAACTAAATGGCAGGGGCAGCCTGTGAAGGAATGCACTGAACACCGCATACAAGACATTTAGAAATCCAGTTCCTGGTGCTGCAATGAGATTGGTTTTTATGGCCTTATGTACCACTACCTCTGTTCCTTGGTTCAGTTCTGTGCTCCAGCTTTACGTCAGATCCTTAACCAGCCCATCTCCCACTCTAATAACACCGAGACCCATTTTGCCATCACGACCTTGAAATCATCCCTGCCAAAAAGATCAGGTAATCTGCCTTCCCATTCCTCTTAATAAGCCACTTATTTATCCCCCAGCTGCCATGTTCATGATCATTAAAAACTGGGGTGATATTGATTTCTGATGTAAATTTCCATTTATGAGCTATAAAAGATGTACATCTGGACATGGACCTTTGGAAGAAGAGTTTAAAGCTTGGATGACATCACATGTAGCTAAATAAAGAGTAGTTAAAAAAAAGAAATAAAAAATAACCACATTTCGATGGTTTCAGAGCACTTGGTTGTATTGTGAGAAACATAAAAGCACGACGTGATCACTCTCAGCAATTCTACATGAAGTATCGCTGTCCTCTAAAGCAACAATTTCACCTCTGGACATTGCATCTCTGTCAAACTTTTTGGAATCAAAACTACTCTAAGATTCATTACATATGTGTCTAGGATTCATTATATAGAAACGTGACACCCATGTAGCATATCACCATTTCAGCACTGCTCAAAAACACCACTTTACTGGAATAAAATTGACATTGAACATACCATTGAAAATGAAAAATCCACAGCCGACAGGCTATTATCTATATTTTCATGCCCCAACCAGAAAGTTCAGAAGCAAGACTACAACATGCACAGTGTGGTAAAATGAGCCGTCGTGCTTATACCCCGACAGTGTCAGTGTTTTTAATAAATATCCAAACGGGCAGAATACTAGAGCAGCCCTGAAGGAATCTCATCCAGAACCGGTCTGGTATTCTCCCCATCAGACCATTATCATATTTCACTTTCCGAACTCCATCCCCTAACGCAGCATGTTCTCAGAAGAGAAGAGAAGAAAAAAACAAAGACAAAAAGAAACTCAGATATAAGAATGAAAGGTGGACGGCCAGTATAATCCCCCGAAGCAGTAAGGGCTGGACTCTTTTCAACTTCAAAAGCACAATAATCAAACCTCATCAATCTTTTTTGGCGCACTAACAAACTGCAAATTCTGTTTGATCCGAGCGCACTGTAAGTTTATGAAAGGAAAAATGATTATGTGCTGAAACGATTGAAAATGTGTGAGTAACACTAACACTCTAACATGAGACAGTTTGAGCAAAGCCAAAATGTGATTTCAATTAGTTTTTGATTAGAAAAAATGAACTGTAAACAATAACCATTGGTTGAAATTACTCATGTTAATCAATCATCCCTTTAGTGTTGGGTGGGAAATACATCCTAGTCTTATGGATTCTTAAAGCTCCAGAGACATTTTCACAAAAATTGCAATATTAAAAATTATCCTACTATTAACATTTTTGCTGTTAACTTTCTAAAACTTAGACCTAATGGATATTTTCTTTGCCTCACAAACACATCTTTTTTTTGCTAGATGTTCAACAAAACATGTGCTTGTGAGGCATTTTTTGGTTGAATATTTCTTTTCCCAAAATATCTTGTAATATAGCACCCATAAATATCACCCTAATTTTCACATCTTCTTTAGTACACTCACACTGTTATTCTAGTTGTTATACTAGCAAAGATTTATTCTGTAACTGGAGGGAATGGTGTTGATAATCTAACCCCTCACACACACACACACACACACACACACACACACACACACACACACACACACACACACACACACTTCCTGTGCATACCTTCTGCTCCATTTTTAATTAGCCGAATGGCTCCGTTGACTAGCACTGGCTCAGGATTTAGCCATCTGCAGTAAGGACCAGGAGTCCAGACTAGTGAGCTTCTAATGCGTTCAGTCATGCAAACACAAACTGTGTGTCAGAAGTCGTAACAAACAACGTGTTGGACTTTTGGTTCAGTTTCACTCTGCAAGCGTGTCAGTGGTGATTGATGGTGTTCAATCTGAGTGGCAGAAAATCCTTCATTATCAGCAGCAAATAAATAATGTCTATTTCTGCTGTAGACGGAAAAGTCCACCCTGAAACATTAAATATTTGTGATGTGTTTAGTGATTCGGATGCTATATTACTGCTGTAGCTTTGTTATTCTTGTGTGAAGTTAGCGGTTGTCTATTGATGACAATGTTAATCCAATGGCGATTCATGGGAGAAAAAAATTTAGCCATCTCAAACATAAGGGATAACTG
Source organism: Pangasius macronema (assembly GCA_037577455.1). Taxonomy (NCBI): domain Eukaryota; kingdom Metazoa; phylum Chordata; class Actinopteri; order Siluriformes; family Pangasiidae; genus Pangasius; species Pangasius macronema. Next base: position 15,738,189 of record CM074961.1, read on the forward strand.
TCAGGTTTGGTTGTTAGCTCCTAAAAACAAAAGAGCTCCTTTTTCCCCCACTGAGAAATGTACAATTAGTGAAGACAGCAAACAATGGACTTAGAGTCCCAGAATACAATGCAGCTACAGTATATGTCACAGCTGAGCAGAGCAGAAAATAGGAAAACATGTTGATGAATGGAATTTAAGCCAAGAAATTCATTAGAAATAACTATTGGACGCCACTGAAGATCACACAAGTTACAAAGATTAATATGCAAGTCATTCAGGATGGATTTCTCTTTTAATTAAGCTGCTTAGACATATGTTTTTCCTTTATTATAGGTTTTCATTCTTTATTTGAACTTTTCACCCTTCATTAATTGATATTCTTTGTTCTCCTTAATGGGTTTGTAGCACTCTATGGTTCATCTCTTCATCTCTGACATCGTCTCTTTTTTAAGGAGTAAGCCTCAGAATTTCTTATATTCTTTTCTTAGAAATACAAAGTTATGAATAAAGCACTCTTATTTCTGACTTTACTTAAGGTCAATTTTTTTTACTTTTCCTATCACTGATCAAACTGGACCCCAGCCATCTGCTCATTCCAAACATATTCTGACTAAAAGAAATCAACCCATGATGAAATGATGAAGTCTCAATGTATTGCAATCAAAAATGCCAGCACTTTCTCATTTCTTTTTTCCAGCTATCCAGTAAGTTAACAGACATTTGACTACAATTACCATATGGCAACATTTTGCCACACAAAATTCCCCCAACACATGCTCCTACGGTGTGTGTGGCCAGCGGTGCGACAACATTAACGCTGCCACATTAAACACAGACCACCGGGCTTCCTCTCACTGTGGAAGTCGTCAGAGCTGCTACGGCTACACACTGATCACACCGATCCACACTCATCATGGCCCCCCACCCAGATCAACCAGAGCAGGACACACACACACACACACACACACACACACACACACACACACACACACACACACACACACACACACACACACACTCACACAGTCATCTGCCAGGTTTCTGACAAAGCTTCATCCTCCTGACAGACATTGATTTTAACGTGGCTTCAGCTTGCAGACATCCTCCCTCCTTTTAATTAGTAGCTCTGCCTCACCTCATGATTGCACCCCGAGTATGAGTGGCATTACGGCCGGATCCACATGCGAGTGGCTGAGTTTAATCCTCTTTCCCCTGGGAAAACGCTTGTCCACGGTCGCATATGTTTCGCAGGGGTTAGCACCAGGTTCAAACACACAAGTAAACAAGCTCCCATGCTGCAGATTTAGGAGCAGAGTGTGTAAGCCTGTGAGTCTATGCATTAGCGTAATTCAAAATAGCACCTGTAAAATACACATTTAACGGTAGATTAACGGTGTATTAGTTCCCAGCACACTGGAGAAACATCATTTTTCATACTTGTAAGTCACTTCAGAAATGTCTGTCAAATGAAGGACCAAATTTCCTTGTGCTCTGGACCAAAACGTGTAGTAGTACTATTAATAATAGTAATAATAAAATAAAAATTGCAGTTGTAAAAGTCCTAATAAGAGTAATAGCAGTAGTGGTGGTATAAATATTAGTCAGAGCAGTAATAACAGTGATAATAATACATGTAGTAGTAAAACTAATAATAGTAATAGTAACAATAGTAGTAGTAGTAGAAGTAATAGAACTAATCATAGTGTTGTAGTAGTAATAATAGAGAATAGTGATAGTAATAGAATAGTCGTAGTAGTAATTGTACAGTAATAGTAATAAAAGTAGTAATGGTGGTAATAATAGTAATAAAAGAAGTAGTACTAGTAGTAGTAGTAGTAGTAGTAGTAGTAGTAAGAGGAGTAGAACTAGTAGCTACTTCTACACTGTGACTGAAGAAACCGGTCTTATAAGGACTCGAAAATGCAGACAGAAAATTTACAGATCTAATAACAAAATATTTGCACAGCTGGATGGAGGCTGGATCGAACTAATATTGCAAAGCACAATGGAGAACATCAGCTCATCACACACTAAGGACATTGTGAGTATGTGTTTTTTATGACTTTATTAAAAACACCAGTAAGCATTTTGAACCTATTCTAGCTACATGTTCCCTCCGACAGAACTCTCCAGCTTCTCCTTATTATAGGAACAATGACAGAAATCATCACATCCGTCTATGACTGGTTCAGATTACATGTAACATGCATGTAAGAAGAGATTTTTTAACAGTATGCAAGTTTACGGTATATATAAACAGTTCATTGAGGAACTGCGATTCAAATGAAATCCTTTCAGATTGACACAAAAGTCTCTAAATGTAAACAGGCAATTCCAAGCATGTTTCTATTACATGAGTCTTTCAGTGCACTTGTAAACACACACTTCCTCCGAATCCAGTAAGGATAACGTGTAACTTTCCGTACTTCAGTCATCATCATGAAAGCTAATACTGTAGTTTATTCAGGTATAAACAGGTCCTTGTTCAACAGAACACAAAGGAAACCCAGAGGAGCAGACAGATCTCTGTGCAAGCAGAATGCTAATAGTGAACAGAATAAGATGATGAGGGTGAGGATGAAGGTGAGGGCCACTGCTAATCACGGTGCACTGCCGCCTCGTAGGCTTCCCGTGAGTTCTGCATAACACAGGCATTGCAACTCGGCAGACAAAAAAAGTCAAGTTTGATTACTCTGGAGGCAAATACGGTAATGATCAGGCTAAAAGTGCAGCCATCTGCAATAATCCAAACCTTTATGTTAAGAATTTATTTAATGAAGGACACAGCTTTGTTGCTTAGTCAGTGTATTTTTTTAAAAAACAGACACTTCATCCATATCAAATGAAGGTTGTGGCCTTCATCAGATAGAGCCAATCTACTGACCACATTTGAAAAGGGTTTGAAAATGGCTTGCTTTCAGCTAAATGTTGCTTTTTTCATGTCTGATGTTCTTCTGTTTACGGCATCTCTAGGAGTTAAATCTTGTCAAGTAATGACAGATCAACTCGCAGAAAGATAAGCCAGGGTTGACGATAGTTGAGGCAGAACCTCTGGCCTGATTTGCCCTCAGATAGACCAAATTAATGATGGCTGTCTGCTGCTTGAAGCCTCTCAGCTTGTAAAAGAAAAAGCCAGTAAATCAGCACATAGGCTTGTGTGACAGTCAGGTTGTGCTTTCTCTAAACAAACAGCTGCCACGAGAGGCAAGGAACAGCCGACAGATGGAGAAATTGGCTTTGGATGACACTATAAAAAGAACCTCCCAATATGTGGAGCATTGATCCAGTGCAGCGTCTCAGTGTTAATCAAAGCATCATGTGCTCTCACGTTATGGTTGAAGTTTAGCGACAGACATAGCATGAGACTTAGCAGGTGTCTAATCAGCTAATCAGGGTTGCTTTAGAAACAGATGAATCCTGAATTGGACTTTTTGTTTCTCCTGATTTGCTCTTTGGAATGTAGAGTATGAAATTTCTCAATTTGACCACCATGGCTTACATTCCTGAAGGATTTTTAGGTCCCTGTTTGTTTTTGGAACATGTATAACTACAGATGGATTGATACTCAATGCTTTTGATATCAAAATCCGATACCTTTCCATCGAGCAGACCATTTTTTGATATATTTTTGAGTGTAGTCTACATTGCTGCATTAATAAACAGACGATATGTAATGGTAGTGATCTGGACTTATTTCACAATGAACAGTGTCAGTGAAAGCAAAGCAAACTACTACCTGCTCTGTGAAAATATCAAGAGGAGAACTTACAGCATCTTCTTTCAAATAATCAATAAAACATCTTAAACGTACTCAGCAAGAGGAGTTTACTGCTAGCAGCACACATCGGCAATAATGATGTAGCAAACACAAAGCAAGATAAAAAATACAACGCTAGGTGAGTGAAAAAGACTGCACTTACCTAGTATGTTGTTCTCAATGATCGATCATTATTGGTCTCGGATGACGAGGAATTCTGACACGATAAAGATGATGAAACTTTACTTACGGCTGTACAGTTGCACTTTTCTGAAGTGAAACAAAATCCCTTCCCCACTGCAACCCTACTCAATCCAACGTAACCAAGGAAGCTATGTAATGGAGTTCAATTAAAATCGACTAGCTAACGTTATAGACAACAAGTCTAGTATGTGTGGATATGATCATGTGCGCTGTTCATGGCCACTGAGTAAACTGAGAAAACAGACACACAACTAAAGATAATGTTCCATTACTTCCCTGATTGATTAATGCTAAGTAGTTTACTCATTTCTTTATCAATATATATCATCTGGCTGAGACTAGAGGTGTGCATCTGGACCAAACAAAAAAAGTCAGATGAGCAGGAGGCAAGCGAGTTCTCAGATATGAATCTCATATTAAATTCATTATTAAATGCCTGGTCAGGGTCACAGTGACTTAAATGAGTTTGTTTAGTGGTTATGATGTTTGTCTCGCACCTCTGGGGATGGGGGTTTGATTCCCGCCTCCGCCCTGAGTGCTCAGAGCTCGCATGTCCTCCACATGCTTCGGGGGTTTCCTCTGGGCACTCCGGTTTCCTCCCACAGTCCAAAGACATGCGTTGAAGGCTGATTTCCACATTGTCCATAGTCAGTGAGTGAGTGTGTGTGTGTGTGTGTGCGCGATGGGTTGGCACCCCGTCCAGGGTGTCCCCCACCTTGTCTCCAGGATCCCCCACAACCCTGTATAGGATAAGCAGTACAGAAAATGGATGGATGTTCCATCCATGGGCAAGTACAAACAAAATAACCCTGTGCACAGGATTATAATCCTGCACACATCTCTCAAGTAATATGAGTTTCAGAGCCTGACCATGCTGCCATGCTGTTATCAAGTTTCTGGGGTCATAGATGTAGGGTTCATATTTAGTTGAAGAAAAAAAAAACAACCCAAATAAACATAAAAAACATTTCAGTTAAGATGGTTTAGTCCATGTCCACTTTGAGTTTAAATCCAAATACAGATACAGATGCAAATACTTGGAGCACTAAACAACCAGGTCAATGAAAAGTCAGGAACCAATGAGAGTAAAGCTACATATACTTCATTTTGTATTTATTATTTACAGCATATGCTCTAAGTGTTCATCCTTACACTCTATCCATTTTCTCAGTCCCTGTATTATGTTTTTTGCGGATTTTTCTCAACATATTCCCATTGCTTCCTGACTTTTCCGCCACCCCGTAGATAGTGCCATTGCTATTATTACATGCCTAATCGACGAGTACCAAAAAAATTTGTACTCATACTCGGTCCAAGAAAAAAAGTTTCAATGCATTGCTATGTACAACTGCGGGAGCTGGTGATACAAGAGACAGGAGGAAGATGAGTGGGAGGAAGGTTGAAAGGGGATGTGGGGAAGGTTCTGCAGGATGGCTTTCTATTTCTTGGCTCATTTGCGGCGAGAAGGTACAGGTGTCCATGCACACGCATCGTATACACACACAGTGGGGGTTGCTCAGTGTGCAAGCATCTGCTCGTCAAAGTACAGTTAGCACAGTGCATTTTCAAGGACGACGGGGCATCGCAAATAAGAACCACCTCACAGGGCCTTCTGGTCCTACTCAGATTTCTGCCTGTGTGTTCCCATTTAAACACACACACATACTCACAGTGTTTAGATGATCTGATGATCCAAATTGGGCAGGTAATTCCCCCTAAAAACGTTTATTGGTGTGTTCTGTATATTTCATGATGGAGCAGTGGTACATCTGATATAGAGGGGTAACACAGTTCCACAATCTGTATGTGCATTTGTTTTGTATCTGTCATTAGTATCTGTATCTGGATTTGATCTCAAAGGTGTAAACACACAAATGCCAGAATAATCAGGATTGTTCATAACTGGTCTCAACAAAGATCTGCAGAGGTTTTTGTGAATCTCGCTTGCTCAGTTATTGTTTTTGTTCATACCTGCCCGATATATTTCCTAACAAACTTAGTTGGTTCTATTTCCCTAAACTACTAGCAATTTAAACCAGTGTGACACAGACCAGGCACTTATTAAGCAGTGCCACACATTCATGTTAGTAAATTCGATCTTGGATCCAGAATTGTTTCTGCCTTCGCTGGAAAATATTTCTATTACGACTTGTCAAATTGCATCACACACTCAAACTCACCCACACACACACACACACACACACACACACACATACACACAGACACATATATATGCACAAGCACAAGCCCTCCTTGTTGTGGAAACTTGGAATGAGCAGTAAAATTGCTTGCCAGATTTCCCTCCTCTTCCTGACAGATGTTCTTAGAACAGGTGACTGTGGTCAGATAGACTTATTCCACAATGAGGCAGGGCCAGACGCTTGTGCAGAGGGAAGAGAACAAGAAGTTCACACCTGAAGCCACGGGAGTGGGAGTGCGTGTGTTTGTGTGCATGTGTGTCTGATGCAATGTGACATACTACAACAGAAATATTTTGCTGCGTAACAGTGACAGTAGGATGGGGTCTAATGAGAACTTCACTTCAGGGGGCGCGATGGTATGGCGCATGCTGTGAATAGGAAATCTGGGCATGTGTCAGTTATATTGAACAGATAAACTGAAAATCTTGTAATACATTCTGAGCTCTGTTACATGCCAAACAGTAGAAGCTCCGTACACACCATATATCACCCCATGTCCTGCACATTATAGCGTTTTTCCATCTCCCTAACTTGATTCAACTAGTCAGCTAATTAACAGAAAGTGTGCAAGACAGGGGGGTTCTCCAGGACCAGGGTTGGCACCCTGTAATCTAGGATACAACTTCATAACTAGGAAAGCTGTTTAACTCTACAACCCTATTTTATTATTGTTGTTGAGAATTTTTCAATTCCTGCAATAATAACAGTAATTCATGCGTCAAAACGTGTTTATTACTACTCATTGTTCTTCCCCTTACTATACTGAATATGTATTCTTATTGTACGTCTTTTATTCTAGCTTAATTATATTTGTTTATTTTATTCATATCTCTTTAGAGAGCATGGAGGACTAGGGGTTAGGCCTCGTCGCTCTAACTGCCGTGGCCCGGGTTCGATTCCCAGCCAGGGAACCAACCCCAACCACTCGAGTTGCACAAAACAGTGCACTCCCAGTGCCGGTCGTAAGCCCGGATAACATTGGGTTGCGTCAGGAAGGGCATCCGGCATATAAACTGTGCCAAATCAAATATGCAGACCAATGATCCACTGTGGCAACCACAAACAGTAGCGACTGAAAGAACAACAACAATCATATTTCTTGAGCTGTTTTTAATATCTTGGTGGGGACCGAATGTCCCCATAAGGATAGGAATATCTGACAGTTTTGACCTAGTGGGGACATTTTGGCTGGTCCCCATAAAGAAAACTGCTTTTTTTTTTCAAACAAAATAAAATAAAATAAAATAAAAACTAAACAAAACAAACAAAAAAAACCCTTAGGAACCACAGTAAGACAAATGCATCCAAGATGTTAGCAGCAGATTCTTTAGTCCTGTAAGCTGCAAGGTTTGTCCAGCACATTCCACAGATGCTCAAATGGATTGAGATCTTGGGAATTTGGAGGCCAAGTCAACACCTTGAACTCTTTGTAATGTCCCTCAAATCATTTCTGAACATTTTTTTGCAGTGTGGCTGGGCGCAACAATGTTTATGTAGGTGGTATGTGTTAAAGTAACATCCACATGAATGCCAGGACCCAAGGTTTCCCAGAAGAACATTGCCCAGAGCATCACACCGCCTCCACCGGCTTGCCTTCCTCCCATAGCGCATCCACATAATGTACAAAAAAAAAAATTTAATCAGAAGACCAGGCCACTTTCTTCCACTGCTTCATGGTCAAGGTCTGATGCTCACGTGCCCATTGTAGGCGCTTTCGGCGGTGGAC
>CM074961.1:15746158-15771102 GCA_037577455.1 Pangasius macronema
AATTTGGCCCTTATCAAAGTCACTCAGATCCTTACGCTTGCCCATTTTTCCTGCTTCCAACACATCAACTTTGAGAAATGACTGTTCACTTGCTGCCTAATATATCCCACCCCTTGACAGGTGCCACTGTAACGGGATAATTAATGTTATTCATGTCACTGGTCAGTGGATTTAATGTTATGGGTGATAATAGGGATAGTGAAAACTAAATGATGTGTATGTGTGTTTTTTAAGTGAACTCAAGTTTAAGTTAAGAGCTAAGTGAACTCCTTTTTCCCCATGTGTTTTACAGAATCTGTGACACTGATGACATCAGTACACTTTCTCACAGACAACCAGAAAACATGGAAATAAGTTTCGGACCACAGCTGTGAAAAACAAACCCTATTTTCTCTCTATTATGAATGAAAACTGAGAAATAACATCAAGTGCAAGCAGTGTATTCAGAACAATCACGACTTGTAATTTAGGTTTCGTTAAGAAAGGTTTGGGTGTGAAGGAGAGTGGGAGGTGAACTCTAAAAAGAGACTTTTTTTCCAATAGCGTTTCGTCGCCTTTGCCTCCCAGACTTTAAAATTTGCCGTTCAAAACTAACTTGAGTTTACTTTAAGTTTGGTACATTTTTAGCTAGTTTTTGTAAACCTGTTTGTTACATTAGCTAGCTAGACAAACTTTTACATTTGTTATATTAGCTAGCCAGTTAAGTTATGTAATTTAGTTAGTTACACCAGCTAGCTAGTTAGGTTTGGAAATTAAATTATTAAGTTTGTCAGCTAGTTAAGTTTTGTTTTCTTTGCTAATATGCCTTAGCATTCAACAACATTAGCTAATCAGCAAGCCAATGTCTCGGTTTATGCAATTTTCTCCATGCATTAGGAATGATGAACTTGTGGTCAAAAATATTTACTTTTTATCTTGAACACATGACTAGGTTTAAACATACATACATTTTGACTTTCATTCATGTAGACATTTACCGCCATACTTCTACTTTTAATTGAGTAGGATTTTGACCCAGTACTTAGACTTTTATTGAAGTACAGCTTCTCTGTGCTTTTTTCCACCCCTGATAGTGGTAAGATAAGATTTCTTGGCAATGCAGGGTGTATCCGTGACAGGTGTAGTCTCGTGTGAAAACACTTTCGATAATGGGCTGTAAGGTGACGTTACGGCACCGCACTCAAACATGAGCCGATAACAGGGAAACAGACATAAAAAAGTTTAAGTGCAAGAGATATCTTTTTTTATCTCTCTACTTGATGTTCTTGATTAAAAACAGTTGTTGCATGTCAAGACAATAAGGTCAGGAAAAGGGGTGATTTAGCCTGCCTTAGTGTTGTTCTGGTCACTTTTATAAGCCAAGCAGCAATAGGCTATATGACGTTTAATGTCATTAACAACAACTACAAAACAGTAAGACCTTTATAAGCTGATGTCTTTATAGGGACTGATGTAAACAGCCTTGAAACAGAAGTGATGTTGCCAAGTGAGCTGAGCCTCTGACCCCTTGAACATTTACGCCCATCTCATCTGCCCTTATACAACATCACAAAAGTGTGTACGTCAAGAACAAACCTTAGGATGTAGGGTAAGAATTGAGACAGACCCATAAACACGTATACAGTCTTTATCATTATGCGATTTTAGGTGCAAATAAAACAGTACTATTCGTTTTTCTTATCTTTTTTGGCCTAACCATAATACTTAATACTTGTGTTGTCACTGCAACATTATGCTATTTAAAATCTTTATCGTAAGCAGGCACCGCAATATGCCGGGAACTTTTCACCACTGCACCTCCAGAACAAATCCTGTGAAGTACAGAGACCAATATGATGACACAAGGGATACATCTGGAACCGTACAGCTGTGTTACGACTAATTATAAGTCTATACGAAAGATTTAAACTTTCTACCGGATGGAACGTTTTGTGATACACTGGTCCAAAATGTTACAAATGAATGGCAGTAAATAAACTTGGCCGTGTTTGTTTTAAGACGCAGGCATAAAAATGTGTTGAGTATTCGCATCCTGAATGCAGTTCTCAGTTGGAACTGAGAAAATATGTCTAACTTTAACAATTCGAAAAACTAGAAAAAGTTTTAGGCAAAGCAAAATGATATTACCTGTGAATCTACGATAAGGTAGTGTTTTATAGCCATTCGCCTGGCAGAAGTAATAAAGTGGGTTCCACAGACGTGTGGTGTAGTCATGATGCACAAGCTCATCCTACAACACTGTGAATGTTAAAAGTCCTAAAAACAAAACAGAATCTGTCATTATTAGCATGCATCTCTGCCAAGAGGACACCCCCCTGATTGATCCAGGGACAAACTTTTTAATAAACACATATCTCCTTATGGATTGCACAGAGGCTTGGATGGTAATGGGACTCGTGACCTATGAATTGTGCTAGAGATGGATGAGGTGCTGCAAGGATTCAGGACGTGTTGTGCTGGCAACAGTGAAGCTCTCATGGAAATCAGAATGATCGATCAGAATTGATACTCCACCTCGAAGCAGAGAGCCATCCGTAACGTGCCACTTTTAATGAGAAAAGTGTAGAGTTCAGAGAAGTTCGGTATGAAGGATGGGCAGAGAGGACAGCGTGAAGGAGCGACAAAGCTCCCTGGGGAAGATGTTCAGGCAGCAGGTGACAGGACAAGGACCCAATATATGGTGGAAGACAAATGACCACCTTGGCCTAAAGATAATGCTATCGCCCAATGTCCTTTGTGCATATACCTATACCTGACTCTTGAGCTTGTTCATAAGGAAGAGCAGCAAAATTCTTTAAAAAAAAATAATAATAAAACTTGCACATAAAGGCATGGAGGACACAATCCAACAGATATGTAAGGAAGTTCCTTTCTTTATTGGAGATTTTGGAGACATTATATTATGATATTTCACTGTCAGACGTGGGTACAGAGCATGAGTCAATGCTTTTTTTGGATAGATAAATCTAAAGGAGATTTTCAGTGGAAGAAAATTATCTGACTTTGATGACTCAGAACTGATCAAATTGCAGTTACTCTACTACTGTGACATGAACTGATCTTTTTACTCGTTTTTTTTCCCCCCAGACTGCACAGCAAAAACACAAGATATATACTTTAGTAATGCCATGTTCTGAAAACGCACCTTGACACAAATAGCCCTTCTTTGCAGATATGGTGCTGGTGTTTTTTCCAGGGCCTGAAAAATTGATGTCAGCTGATGTCAGAGCATTTGACCATAAAAGCAATAACACTAATCTCTCATCTGGTGCATTATTGTGGTATAGGATGATGGATCTGTGCTGCACATAGACCCTGAACATTTTCACAAAACCAGAAGTACTACTGATAAAAACCTCTCCAGCAGTTATTATTTTCTAGACATTCAGTAGAAAATAACAGAATGGTATGTCCCTGAAATGTTTAGGGTATGTTGTTCTGGCAACAGAGAAGCTCTCTGAAGAAATCAGAAAGATCAATTTGATTAGGACTGATACTCCGTCTCAAACTGATTCCCTAAATTCCTTGTATTACTCTAGTGTACAAGCAACATGGAAAATGGAAAAAGTGGTAGTGGTGGCTCAGTGGTTAAGGCTGTAGGCTATATCCATATAAACAGGTAAGAGGAAACCAAACTACAAAAGAATTTCACCCTATTTAACTTAATTTAACTCTAGAACCTGAATGTAAGTTGTTTTATGAATTATAATTCTTAATCACTACAATATGCTGAAGAACTTCTCGGCCCGGCGTCTCAAATATCAGCCGGCGCTGGAGCAGATGGCTGGGATAGAGTCAGGCTAGGACAACACATACTGTAGCACATTCAGAACTGCTGATGGTATCCGCACAGGACCTTCCGTTGCGCCTTTGTTAATTGGCCTAATTGAGAAAATGTCACGTCTCTGAAAGTCAGCGGTCTAAGACAAAGGTTGAAGAAAATCTCCAGTCTGGTAGGCCCTGCTTAAACTGGAGGGGCAAAAGGGCAACCACCATAACAGGGTCCTTTAAACAAGGAAGTCCTTGGGTACACAATGTGATTTATAGCACTTCAAACAACATTTTATCTATTTGAAAGTCTCAAAATCTAGCACAGTGTGTCTTCAGGCTGTAAATGTTTTTTCCTAATAATTATTTCTTGATAAGCCATTTTTAAAGTTGATGAGCAATTAATACATATTTCATAAGGTTAGTCATCATTCTGGGACAGAAACAGGGAATGGTAATTTATTGCTGTGAAAAAAAACACACTTGATTTTATCCTTTAGTCGATTAATCCATCTTGGAGACCCCAAATATTTCCTTTTTTAAACAATTTGATTCAAATGTTCATTTTGTTTCAGCCACAATAAAGACATCCATCAGAGGAGTTCACATCGAGATTCATATCAGCAGCTCTACCTGAGCAGGTATCTTGGTCTCATGTTTCCCTTCACAACCAATTACGCTACATTCTAATGTGTATGAAAATTCTTTGTCATGATCATAATCTTCTGATTTTCAGCAGATCTTCCAGAGTGTGTCTTCCATATTTTAGCACTCACTTCACCTCCATTTTCAAATCTGTGGCCCCTTCACTCTGGTCTTGTAGTGCTCCTCAGAGAGTGCCCGTAATCTCTCAGCAGCCTGTGGACACACACAGTTAGCAAATCAGTTGTTCTGGGCTGCTTTGAGTCAACACTTGAAAAAGCAAGGGCTAACCGCATCTCTGCAGGAATGTCCGGTACAAAAACAACTCCGCTGTAAAGTGAAGAAAACATTCAAGTTCCTCTTTTGCATTTTCCCTGAGGCTATTGTTGAATTAAGACAGGCCATGCGAACTCGTCCCAATAAAGTCAGCAGACATAGCAACGCCGCCACATAACACACATACAGCCGTACACAGAGCCCAAGGATGTGACTGGTATTCAGGCCTGGCGCGTACCGAAAACAAGCAGCGGCGAGCTTTGATGTCTGAGAAGGAGGGGAGCTACAGTCTCCTCTTAGGCTCTCAGGAAGAGTGATTAAACAGGCTAGTGCCCCTGTCATTTCCTGTTCCAATTTCTTCACAGCATCACACTGCTTAATTCCTATGCCACCCGCTGCTTTGATAGCGGCTAGTGATGTAGCTAACAGAGGTCAGTCTCATAAGCGGCAGCAAATCTGCAGCTGGGCTCTCCACAGGCCTGGAGAATTCACTAAGCCATAATAAATGTTATAGCACATTAAATCACCCTAGAGGTGCACCTCTACATTGAGAACCCAAATTATTCAATCAGGAAATTGCAGCACTAAAAGATAAAAAGGAACCTCTGTATTACATTTACCACCTTTGCTACTCCCATAATGTCCTGATGTAAAAGTCGCAAATGGACACGCATTAACTTACCACAGCTCTCTGTCAGATCTGTATGGCATGATGCAAATGCTAGGAGAATACTAAAGCATTAGTGGGGAATATAAAAGACTCCACCTGTCGAGGGGTGTGGAGGTGGTATGGTGAGACTAGGGTGGAAGTGTTGGGTTGGGTGACTGGTGCAGAGTTGCTGGGTTGGATGAGTCATTGTTGGATTGTTGGGTTGGATGATTGGTGTGTAAGTACTGGGTTGGAAGAATGGTGTAGAGGTGTTGGGTTCGGTGATAGGGTTGGAAATGTTGGGTTGGATGAATAGTGTAAGTGTTGGTTATGCTGTTTCAGGTGCTTGCGGTGGACATGTTGGGTTGGATGACTGTTGTGATGGGATTAGGTTGGCTGATTGGTGTGTAGGTGATGAACTGGATTACATGATCATGGTGGAGGTGTTGAAATTGGTGATTGCTATAGAGGTGGCATGTTGGATTGGGTGGAGGTGCTTGGCTGGGTCTGGTGTGAAAAGTGTGGAGGTAATAGGTTGGCTGATGTGTGGGGGTTAAGCTGGTTCAGCTGGTTAGGGTAAATGTGTTTTGATTGGGTGCTTGGCGTATAAGTAATTGGCTGTGGCTGGTGTGAAGGGTTTGGTATGGTTTGGTTTAGAAGAATGATATAGAGGTTACACTGGTTCAAGTAGTTAGGATGGATGTGTTGGAAAGGGTGATTGCTATAGATGGGGCATACTGGATTAGGTTCTTAGTGTAAAGGTTATGGGCTGGTCCAGATGAGTTGGATGAGTGTTTGGTACAGAGATGATGGATTGGTTCAGGTCATTTATGTGAACCACTCTGATTAGTTCAGTGAGATAGTCAAGAGCCATAGTGTAACAGACATACTGGCAGACTGACAGCGACCTGATGGCACTGGCTAATTTGATCAAGATATCAATCAGCACGTCCAGATGGAGATCAGTCAAGAGCTCGACATTATGTCTTCTGGCCTGCTGTGAACAAGTCAACTGGAATATGGGGTGACAAGAAGAGAGGATGGAGAGATAGAGGGCTCCAAATCAACCCCTTTTTCTTTTTCATACAAGACAGAGTCATACACTGTGGCATGTGTCTGACAGTAGCTGACAGGTAACGAGGACATGCCAGATGGCTGGCCACATTAAAGCACAAAGTATTAAGCTGTGAGGGTTTTTTATTCAGCTTATGTCATTAAGGTATGTTGAAAAATCCATAAAACTTTGAAAAAAAATCTACTTTTGCCTTATGCTTTTCAAACATAAATATAATAAACAGATCGCATCTTCTCAAGTCAGCTGAAAGAAAGCATCTGACGTGCAGTTTCTGAAGTATTCTCCAGTTCAGTGGTGGAGTAATTGCTCCAAATTATGATGTTAGGGCAATTCAGTTACTTACAAGTAAGTGATGATAGTCTGAGCCAGATAAAGTGCAAGTTCTCACAATGCAGGGCTGAATGCGGTGGAGTAAGAAAGTAGGTTTGACAAGCGTGTTTTATTTGGCATACCCCAAATGTTAAGTTACTCTGAAATTATTCAGTAGAACACTAAAAGCTGAAGCTACAATATTTGACAGCACTGACCTGTTCGGGCGTAAGGTCGCGCTGCTCCTGAGCCAGCATTTCATATCCCACCATGAACTTGCGGACAGTAGCCGAACGGAGTAGGGGAGGGTAGTAGTGTGCGTGAAGCTGCCAGTGGCTCATGTCTTCTTCCAGATGACTTCCTGTTGGCGCTCCTAAAGCCCACAGCAAAAGATACATCGCTATGTTTAGGCTAAACAGAAAGATACAGACCTAACACAAAGATCCCTGCTCCAAATAGTTAAGGATTGTTAGCAGATGAAATCTGACAGCAGTTGGACATGCTGAACAATGCTGGCAGCTTTGTATTTATTTACAGTGCAGAAAAGGCAGCCGACTGACAATCATGATAGCTAACATGTTGAATCTATCATTGCAGCCCACTGGGAAATGTATTAAGACTGAATTAGTTGGATATTTGTTACTTTGGCATCTCTGTTGTGAATGAAATGCTAGTAGTCTAGAGAAAATGTTCAGGGACAGATAAAAGCTGACACTTTCAGAGCTTCACTGAGCAATTCAGTCCACTGGGGTCTAGTTAGGGCCCTAATTAACAACACAGAAACTCTAGCAACCGTCTGCAAATGTCTGCATGCCAGTGGCATGCAAGGAATCTCTTGTAAGGCTTCATGGTGCATATAGAGGTATAAACTAGCCATGAGAACTAGTGCTTTGGCTCCAGTCCCAGCATGCTTATCCCCATAATAATCAATGAAAAGCGTATCATGCAAGTTAAATATGCTTCATCCTGCCTGCTTCAATAAAATGCATGTTAACATCCTTCACTGATATTCTTTCTCATTGTCTTTGTCTCTCTCTCTGGCCATGTTAGCTCACTTCCAGGAGTGTTATTGCATCTAAGGCAGACACTGTTCCTCCCAGAAACACATATTCACACTCATGCTCTCACTTGTTGGCTAAGATGACTAATATCTCAAGTTTCCTATCTGTTGTATTGACTTTTCCTGGTTTGTATTTGATTCGGTGTGAAGTTATGAGGCGATTGCTGGATGACGGCCATTTTAATTCATGGCAGAGAAAATAATTCCAAGCTTAGCTCCACAGCGGTGCCTACAGTAAATAACGTCTGGAGCTGTAATAACATTTGGCACGACAGCCAAGCAGAGCGAAAGTGATCCAGGCATGAGGAGTTGCTGCACACTATTTACACACGGTAGTGATGACATCATTGCTAATATAATTATGAACAAGGTGTTAATTTAGTCATACAGAGAGGTCGTGGAGCACAAAATAACCCCTGCTCACTGTCTCCGATGCACTATAATTAACACGATGCAGTGCCGATGAAGAATCATGCTTGTAACTTAATGCACTGAGCTCAAGACTCACAAGGGCAATTACAAATGTACATACAAAGCAACTTGACCAAACTAATAAATCATAACGTGCAGTGAAATTTCATATGCTTAAATGCCTTCTGTGGAGAAATAAACACACACAGATACTGCTTATATCACTTTACTTAATAAACTCAATTAACAGTTAAGCAATAGGCTTATTTTAAAATGCATTAAGGAGACAAAAACAGCTATTCAGGAACCATCTGACCATTTAAACTTCATTTACACTAATTGGTGTCCTTTGGATAGAGCAAGGTCCTGCATGCAGGCTGACGCATAATCAGCCTCAGACTTCCACACAAAGAACTTCTACATATCCAGGGTGTGTATTTTTGCCAGTATGTTTATATTGGTAGATGTGTGGGTGCGTGTGTCAGTAGTCTGTACATCTGAACTGTGGAATATTCAGTTCTGTTCTCCTGGAACATGTATACAGTATGTGTATCATGGTGGGCAAAAACACAAGCAGTCTACAGTCTTCCTTTCATAGTTCTTCATACATGGTTGTGTATTGTGAAAGATTGTTAAAGCACAAGTCTGGACTCTAAAAGCTAAAATTATGCTACTCTGAGTGTGTATGTACAGCTACATCATTTCGGCACTTTATAAAAGGAGTACTGGCATATATTGTTAAGCTTTTAGCCATTTATTTACTACATACAGAAAACCTTGATGAACAAATTAATCCCTATTATATGACATGGAGCTCTATATTCACAAATATAGTCAGCAAACTTTTTGTAATATTTTGTGAAGTTCTGAAATCATGTCAACATCTAGCCAATCAGGACAAGGAGGCATCTGTACATGCTTGTCAGTTAAGCTGCCTGTCAGTTCAGAAAGCTTCAATTCTTGCGCTAGCATTCAGCAGTTCTAGCCTAGGCAGTGCACGTGCAAACATACACCATTCACTAACCATAAAAACTCCTAAAACTACATCATTAACCCAAGAGGGCAGTGGTGTAGTCCATACATGGGTCTTGTACATGATGCCTTATGGACATACACTGTAAAGCCAAAAGTATGTGGACACCTGACCATCACACGCTTGTGCTTGTTGAATAACCATGGGCATTAATATGGAATTGGTCCCCTCTTTGTTGTTAACCTCCACTCTTCTTGTAAGGTTTTTCACTAGATTTCAGAGCGTGGCTGTGGGGATTTGTGCTCATTCAACCATAAGAGCATTAGCGAGGTCAGGCACTGATACTGGGTGAGGAGACCCAGTTTGCAGTCAGCGTCCCAATTCATTTCAAAGGTATAAGGGGTTGAGGTTAGGGCTCTGTGCAGACCATGTGAGTTCTTCCACAACAAAACTTGGCAAACCATGTCTTTATGGACCTCGCTTTGTGTATAGGGGCATTGTCAGGCTGGAACAGGTTTGGCCCCTTAGTTGCAATGAAAGGAAATCTTAACACTGCAGAATACAGAGACATTCTAGACCATTGTGTGCTTCAAACCTTAAAGCAATAGTTTGGGTAAGAGCCGCATATTTTTGCACTGGTCAGGTCCACATAATTTTGGCCATATAGTGTATATATTCACATATAGTCTATTTTTCAAAATTAAATAATGATGTGAGAAGAACAGTGTCACACCCTGATTTCTGACAATGTCTAATGTTAAAAGCTATATACAAATAAAACTGAATTGAGCTGAATGTAAATATTTTCCAGGCCTTACAGGGAGGTACGCATTGCAGGGGTAAATATAGAGGCAAGATTTGTCCTGGTAAAAGCAAATTTTGTCACTGTAGTAGAATAATGGTTGACCTTCAACATATTTTTAAACAGCAATATCTCACATGTTTAAAAATGATTTGATTTAATTGATTTCCTGTTGATTTTTTCCTAACAGGATGGAATATGTATGAGTGGAACAACTACTCTGTCATAAAACAATATGAAAAATATTTCAAATGAATGGGACCAGCTTAGTGAGTTGAAATATCCAACACATGTGATGTCTATTCATGAAAGTGAACAATCAGTCAGAGTAGGCTGGGTTCATTTCTCAAAGCAAAACTTTTATGTACTGTATGGAAAGTATTCATGTTTAAAACATGGTATATTTTTATGAGTCTTAAACAAGAAAATGGCAAGTGTCATTACGTTGACAGTAAATATGAGTTGCTGTTTTTTTAAGGATAGAAAAGGCACTGCATTCCAGAAATGACACACACTTGTACTCACTTTCTTTTACTAAGCTACTAATGCTTGAGTCTATTGACACATTACTTTAGACTAGACTGGGCCACTGACAGATGGATTACGTCTCATTATTCTCACCATTACTGCATTTGGAGCAGAATAAAATGACAAATAAAAGCAAAATTCCAGACCTCAAAAAGTTCCTCATTATCTATCACTAATTTGCAGTGTGAACTTTGGATAATTTGTTAAGAGTTGGTTTGCCTGTAGCATTATTTTATGTTCATTCTCTTTCCTGACTAAGCAAATGAATTCACAAAATTGGCCTCCATGCTATATTTTTCGAAATGAAATGCATTCCATTACTTGAGGAAAGAGTGGAGCTGGAGTTTGTTATATAATCTCAGAGACGAGCTCAACCGCAGATTGTGTGATTTATATTAGTCCCGCAAGTGAGTCTAAACAGTTTGGGGCTAGAGAATGTGAAAACGTGGTCAAGATACTACAGCATCCAGAACTGGCTTAACAATGTCTGCTCACACACATTTTCTACATTTTTTCATGTTCATGTTTTAATTTGTATTGTGCACTCCCGTAGACAAAGGCCTTATTGGGATGACTGGCAAATCTCATGAAGGTTAACACAATTTCGAAAGCACAGACAGAAATTCACACCTATACTCGCACAGGTCTGGCTGTCACTCCTGAGAAGAAGTCATACGTACGATTTATGGGAAGGTGACATTGGATGAAGTTGCTCATTAGCCACAAACGTGTTACTTGCACAACAGTGGTGGAAGCTAATTATCTCCTTCCCTCAATAGCGCATCAGGCTGCCTTTGTTCTACTGAACATAAAAAAAAAGAAACAAAGCAACTTTTTTTGCTCAAATTAATGAGCTCTATTGAAGTAGAAAAACAAGGTCTTTTTCACAGAAGTGACATGTAATGACATCCATTATTAATTGCGACTCCCACATCCCTCGGCCCCTGAATGAAACTATCTTTCTGCAGACCAATTAGCACGCTGGGAAATGGAAGGTAATTGTTGGGCATCACAAAAAAAGAGGAAGATATGAAGAGGCTGCGAGGACAAAGGGCATAGTGTCTAATGTGAAGAACGAGTCTTGGAAGGGCAGAGGAAAGGAATTGACATATATGACATATAAAGAAACCTGAAGCCTAGAGAACAATGGTGTCAGAGAAAAGGAAGGGAAGCCTTTTGTAAATGATGTAAATATAGCTCTCTAATTTTCTGGGATAAGAAGCACTTCTTGGGTGTTCTCACTGACTACAGGAAACTTTCTAAAGAATGATTATTTCTATTTTCTTCCCTTCTCAGTGCCAATCCGGACATGAATACACACATTGCAAAGAGTGATAGCCGCATGCCGAACTCCAACTGGCTGGACCTGTGCAGATATATGCTGTTTTCCAGATGGAGGAATGACCGAAGCTAGCCGAAGGAAGCCAGGCAAGTAATGAGACCAAACACACCTGGACAGAATGTCACGGCTGAGAACAACAGAGTTATAGAGTGAGTGAGTGAGTGAGTGAGTGAGTTTGGCTGTGGAAAAGCAGTGCTCTCCACCCCATCGCCTGTCTGCAGATATATAAGTTAAAGCAAATAAGACAAATAAATTGACTGCTTCTCATGCCTGTAAGGCAAGCAGCAATCCCGGCTTCTCCATATTAGTCTTCCACTTTGAGGTCAATTACCCAGACACATTGAGAAAATAACTTCTGTTTTAACTTTCCTGACTGTGGTCCAGCTTTTTAAACACAGGCCTAATGAAAATAATTCATGCCCATCTTGATCCAAGGCTTTAAACCCCCTGTGTCTTTCCCAAGGCTGGTAAAAACACCCATGGAGTAAGCTATAACAGACCTTGCAGGACAGCCTGGTCCTGCTCAGAATCTTTACCATGCATTACATGAGCTTATAGCACTCTTTCCTCTGAATTACAATTAGCCAAACAGTCGCTGTTGTTTTTACAAAAATACAAGGCTAATAACAAGAACAATCGATTCAAAAAGATGTATAATGATGTTCCTAATGGGACTAGGATCATCCAGAAGCAGTATTAAGCCACTATTTCTTTCAGGTTATATGATACATTTATATGACAACTACTGAGCTCTATACTAATCATGCTGAATAAATAGAGCCTAGTGTACTTTCCTGTGACAAAGAATAATCCTTATTATGGAAAATATGGAAAAGAAACTGTGAAATTACTTAGAGGTTTAAGTGCAAGCACATCATATCCTCATTAGAAGTTGTAGCACATTTATTAATGTTATATATAATGGTGTAATTTGGATGTTAAGAAATGGACTGCAATTAATGGAATGACTAACACTCAATTTTAGCATGCATTGCTCATAATATAATTTACTACCTAACAGATCTCAAATAATGCCTGTGGCATTAATGCTGCAATAGTCAGTCTTACTATCACAAATATATGCTAATATACGCAGAGGATGATGGAAATTAATTTAAAATCATCAATGCCAGTGTATTATATGCTGGCAAAAAAAAAAACAAAAAAAAAACAGGATGGACTTTTTGATTGTTTTTACATGCCGTTACAATGAGCATCGGTTTCTACATTTCTCAAGGCTTCTTTACTCTGCTCTATCACAGACCTCAAAATGCAAACATGGCAAAAACAGCTGGTAAGTTCCCAACGCCAGTAGATATTCAAACACTTCTGCCAAAAAAGTAATGAAGAAATAAATCTTGGAATTGCCATTTCAAAATTGAAAACCACGTTGCTAGCAAAGAGGACGAAGGTGGATGCCAAGTTAACTGCATTCCTCCTGGAAACAATTAGTATAACGTTAATTATTTGGATGCTCCCTGGTCTGCTTATTGTACACTTAAGGCCTCGGAATACTTCATGCGTAGACAACGTTTGGCTTGTTTCCGCAAACAATGTGACTTAATTGTGGCGCAAACAGATGCATTCCTAGATGAAGGACTTTGAGGAGTGGCAATCTTCTTCCTTTAGTCTGGGAAATTGTCATGAAATTTCAAAAGTGCCACTGCGGTATTGGAACACACGTAAAGGATGGGCAGCGCGTATGCACGCTTGTAAGCTTAACAAGGTGGCCTTGTCTTATGCAACTCTCACAACTCTCACTGCTGAGGTATTTAGCTGAGCACAAGCTTCAGAATCTTCCTGTGAAATTACGTGTTAGGTTCTTGGCTATGTTTATTGATGAAATACACTAGTGACACCTAGAAGTCTGGCTCTGTGGGACCAATCCCAGTCAACCTAGCTGTTTAGCTGTTGTTGACAATGCAAGGATGTGAGGTGGAGTCAAGAAGCCTCCAAACAGTTGCAATGCTATCCTACTTCACCATGCTATGCCAATTTTACCCACCGCTGCTTTAACGATAAAACATCCCAAAATGCTATGCAAGCTTGTCTTTTTAAAACACGGCTCTGTTCATCCACATGTTAAACAACCTTTACTAGACTGGACTCCAAATCTCCAAGTCCAAATCAACATCCTACAGTCAAGAGCACCATGGAGAATTTCCAATGAGCTGTATAGAGCATGAAGGAGAGAACTATACAAGTATTACACTGTGTGATAATCTGACCATACATCTGGTTTATGTACAGTAATATATCAAGATAGAACCCTGGATATTTAGCTTAATATCCCTCACAATATGGCAGAGAGCTGTTTTGCGGGGAGAGTAAGAAACATATTTATATATTAATTTTGACAGGTTCCTGTTAGGTAAAACACATAGGAAATCATTTTAAAAACACTCTTGGAGACAAACAGGATGTTGCATGCAGCTGAGGGAAGTGCCAGAGAATTTCCCCCCACTGCTTCTTGGCTTGCTTGCACAGCAAAGTACAAAGCGGAAAGCGAGACATGAGGGAGTGTTTGGTCAGGGCTGAAATTCTCCACCACTCTGCACTTCAGCCTAAGCATACCTGAGGTTTTTAAAAATTAAAGGCCCCAGTAATAGACCCCAAACAGAGCAACTTGCCTGCAATGGAGCCTTAAATGGATCTGAGCTGGAATCAGCTTAATAGCTGTGTAAGGCTAATTTGGTATGCCTGAATGCCTATTTAAATAAGCCTGACTAAGGCCCATTATAGATGTCAGCATCACATTTACAGGGATAATTCATCTTCCAGAGATGAAATGGCCTGTGGATCTAAATGACTGAGGGTTATGGTGGGTAAAAGATGTGACCCTCCATCAGAAAAGGAGACTCATATGGACAGACGCTGGTGTGAGAAAATCGCTTCACATGATTGGGGTGTTCAAGTCTAATCGAGTGCAAATAATGGACCAAGATTACACTTACACTGGCTGTTTAAATCTGCTGTGCAAAAAGGATGTATTTTGAAAATAGTACTTTGATATCCACTGTATCTGTGTTGTATGTAGAGACAACCTAGAGATCAGCCATACCACAGCTTCTTCAACTATCTACAATTGTACTACATCTGTTTCTACATCTGTTTCTGTATCAATGTCCCTTTTTTGACTGAAGCCCCTTAACATACAAGCAGGATCAACAACTTACAAATTGTTGTTACAAACTTAAAAACTGGTGGCTGTTATGCTGT
The DNA here is from genome assembly GCA_037577455.1 of Pangasius macronema. NCBI lineage: Eukaryota > Metazoa > Chordata > Actinopteri > Siluriformes > Pangasiidae > Pangasius > Pangasius macronema. Next base: position 15,761,213 of record CM074961.1, read on the forward strand.
AGAGAGCGTTTTTCTGGTATGTTTTGGCTCCACTTGTTCCCTTAGAGCGAAGAGTCACCACAAACAATTTCTCTGACTGATCATCTTTATCCTATGTTAAAAACCTCTATCCTATTGGGAAAGGTCTCTACCAGGATGACCCCGCCCCAATCCATAAGGCACCAGATACCAATCCATTTGATTACCATTTGGAGATTCTGGAGTGACATGTTCTCTGCCATTATCAACACCAATGGGGGGGACATTTTTTGGAATAATAGTGTCAATCCCTCCAGCACAGTTCATGAGACTTGTAGAATTTATGCCAAGCTGTTCTAGCAGCTTGTGTTGATGCAACACCTAACCAACTTTCAATAGATTTTTCCTTTAATTTATCAGCTGTAGCATGTCACCTGTCACCTTATCATCGGTAGCTTCCATACTAATGGTTTATTAAGTTAAGGACCAGGGTCCGTATTCACAAAGCTTCATAAACCTAAAAGTTGCTCCTAGTGATGAAATTCTAAGAAAATTCTTAGAATTATGATGTTTTCTTAGAATTAAGTCAAAAATTGTTAAGAGTAGAGAGGAGGACTTTTAAGAGGCTTAAGAGTTTCTATAGCAGAGGACAAAATGGCGGAGAGAAGGAATATTCTCCAAACACTGCTCTTCTGTCCAATTTGGTTTTCTTGTTCTTTTACTTCCTTCCATTTCTCTTGGATTATTGGCTACATACCAACCAAAAGTGCAACTTAAATAGACTGTCCTGCAATCATGTAAATTGGTAAAAGGTGAGCCATTTTGCTCACATCAATCTGAAATGGATTACAAGTAATAAAATCAGTTTGGTAAATAAATGTACGAACTTAAATTTAGTAACTACTGCGTAGAAATTGGTTGTTGTTTTAATTAACTTTAAGATATTTAATAACTTTAAGCTTCTTCAGTGACTGGAATGAGGTTTGAATCACTGGAAGCTATGGTGGAGAGATGCACACAAAAAAAGCCAGAGGCCATTCTGGAATAGACTGACCATCCCCTACACAACACCCTGATGGACCAGAGAAGCAGCTGCAGTGGACGACTCACCTCACTGCGCTGCAGGACTGAACGATACAGGAGATCCTTCATCCCCACTGCTATCAGGCTCTACAACACCTTAGCCAATGACAGATGACTAATCACTGCTCTCATTACTTTACTACTTCACTACTTTACTATTTTCACTAATTTCTACTACTCTCACTACTTTTTTTTACTACTCTTACTACTTTCTTTCTTACTTATCTTTTCTTATCTATATATTTAAAATCATTATATTGGAGTTACTGGGTTGCCATTCAATTTAAGGTCTGCTGTTAAAAGAAACCACACCATTGATCACACCAAGCCAACACTTCCACAAATGGAATGTCTACAGCTAACAGGGAGAAATTGAAAAACTTGGTCCAAAGTTCTCTTTGGCAGCTATATTCTGCTGTGAGTTTCCAATAAATAGCTTCATATCCAGAAAGCATCTGTGACCTTTTGTGTTGTCCATATGGTCGAAAAAAAAAAAAATGTTGTGCTGTGGCCGTGGCTCTGTAGTGGAACGTTTTCTTCGATGGATAACGTGGCAGTAAGTGAAGCAAAACTATCAGTGAGGTTACTGTGGGAATGCAGACAAAATAAAGGTCTTCTCCATCTCTCTCCATTACACTGAAGGTTATCTGGTGGCACAGGCTTGCCTGTTATCTGTCAGTTCTGAGCACTGGCTTTTTCTTCCTCCCAATTCAGTGACAGCTGAGTACATTTGATTTTTGGCTTTTGTTAGGCTCTGTTTCTTATTGTTATGGCCCTGTCATTGGTCTGGTGTCCACTGTGTTCACCTGTTTGCTGTTGGCTCTTTTCTTTCTCAAATTGGCTTGTCTATGCCGATATACCCTGCTGTTTTTGTGGTCATTGCAAAGTCTTACCATGCAACCAGTTTTTGACTTTGATTATGGATGATCCAAGTTTACTGTTGCCTACTTTTCTAACGAACAAGTAACAAACTTGTCCTGTCTACCCATTACAACTACCCATTACAACACGAGTCCAATAGACAATCCACTTACCGGCATGTTTGTGGAAGGTAGAAGGGAGCCGGAGAACCCGTAGGAGTCCCTTGCTGACATTGGGAAAACATGTGAAACTACACGCAGACAGTAGCCTGAGCTCAAGACCAAACCAGGAACCCTTGAGCTGTGAGACAGCGATGCTACCTGCTGCACCACCATGCCACCCAACTATACACAGCATGTTTTAACTACATTTTCATTGTATGTGTAATAAATAAGAATTATAGTTGATTAAAGGAATCATTAACTCTCTTAAAGCCTCCATCATCATCTAGCTGTTTCTAAATCATCTTCAATAGAGTGGATCGTGTTTACTTAAGTCTTTTGTGTCTCTATGGGCTCTGTTTTCATAGAGGAAAATACGTTTTTGGCTTATTTATACAGGTTTTCTCACAGTTGCTATTTTCTTAGACAGAAATGCATGTGTTTGTGCTCCTGTGGGTGGAGCTGCACATCAAAGGGTATTTTCAGTTAAAAAAAAAAAAAACTAACCTGTTTCTTATATTTGGCAGATGTACAACATCAGCCTACTTCAATATTAACAGACATCACTCAACTAATAAACACAACTCAGAAACAACAACTCAGTTGTGAATCTGAACATCGAAACTTCTTCAATGATTGAGTAATTGAGGGTTCTTAGTTTCAAGGCTCTAAGAGGCTCTACTAAGAATAATAATTCATAGGAAAAATGTTTTTTTTTCTTTAATCACACTAATCAATGCCGCTATCATATGATTATTATTAGTGTCATAACACTATAAAAGCAGCTCTGACAGTAGCGCCATCTGTGATTAAAATCACGGGTTTATATTAATAGTAATTTCTATAGTAACAGCTAACTCACAGAGAATTGTACGGCTTGAGAAAATCTAAACCTAATAACAAATGGACTAAAAATGTCTTTTAATTAGCAAAGAAAAGCAAACAATAGTTAATGGGATTAATATCAAGTTCATAATCAAGCTTTTTGTTAGGAGACAAAATAGATATTGGTATGAGAAAGAAAGGCACCAGTTGACCTTAGACTGAGACTTTGTAAGAGTTATTATTTGAACATTGCTTGGAATATGCTGTGAGGAAAGGGCAGAACAGAGGACAGGGCAGTGTGTATCAAAGGCTGTACGCTGTACAACTGGTTTGTTTGCGCAAATGGAAAATGGGTTATGGGAAATGACTTCCATGATTCAACTGAGATACCGTTACATAATTTACATGCAATGTTCTCTAAAAAATAAACATATTAAAAAAAAGCTAACTGGCATGACTTAAATCGATCAATTTTATAGCTGTGTACAAACACGGCTAGTACAGCACCTGGCATCCATTTGAATTTTAATATTGTTTTTGTAATAACGGGTTTATGAAATTATAATAGAGGGGAGATTTCGATCATGTACTGACGCGTAAAGTTCATGTGTAGCAGGTTACACGAAGCTGAGGAGGATGTGAAGAAAGATTCTTAGGTCTCCTGGAGTATGATATTTTACATATGACTCATTTATAGTATACGTTTTCACCAAACACCTTGTTCACGACAGCACAGTACTAAACACATAGAGGATTTATATAAATATAAAATAATACATTTTAAGCCTAGGTTTCATTATTAACAATGCCATCTGAACAGGTGTAAAAAGGGCATGTGGGCTTTGGCTCAATAACCCAATAACAAGAACTGCTTGTAGATGAGCTCAACCAATCAGAGGCTGCAGTGTATGTGACACAACTACAGCTAAAACAAGGAAGCAGTGCCGATTTCACACGGTGATGTCCATAACAACATGTTTACACGTCTTCCGAGACAAAACTCTCTCGTCCAGAAGGAATAAAAGCGGCACGAACAAGATTCTGCAGGACCCCAGAAGTCATATGTTCTTTGCATTATTTATATGAATTGGTGTTTTGAATATAGAGAGAGCATCATTTACAATTATATATATATTTGAAACTGACAACAGTCCATTCATTTCTTTCTAGAAAAATAAACATTGCATGATACTGTGGCATATGTGACTATAAAGTGGATTTATACCTATAGGTGTCATTGTGATATCCACTTTATTTAGCCTATGGGATTGCCCATCACTACCATCTTCTCAGCAGATTAGAGAACAATTAAAAGCCTTCTCTGTTCAGAAAGAAAAAAATGCTAACTCTCCATCAATTCTGGATCTGTTTTTTTTTCTTTTCTAGCATAATTTTTGACTCTTTCACTTTACATTCGCACTTACACTTACTCTGTCATGATTGGTTGCCAGCTCTTGCCTGTCACAATGTAGTTTGACTTCTTCGATGCTTAAGTTGGGGTATGATGTGGCCTGATGTTGATGTATCTAAGTGGGTGTGTATGAGTACACAATAAACCAGTGTTACTAGCAACTCTATCATTCCATTTGATTCTTTTTATGCAGATCAAAGATACGTTTGTAATTATACAAGTTAGATATAGTATATAATACAATTCCAGCCCTGTATATTATTTCATAGAGAATAATTGCGAAAAAAATGTCCATCGCACTATTGGTGAGAAATATCATTATTAGATTTGTACCATTCACCTCTACTCATGACTGACTGTAAAAAAAAAAAAAAAAAAAAACTAGAGCACTGGAACTGCTTGCACTAAATGCCTCTAAACCTTCCTGACCTTCATGATAAATCATCACAGTTGCCGAAATGGTCACTGTAAAAATCCACGCTTTGAACACTCTTATTGATTTTCTTTCGAGATATTTAATGGATTGACTCTGCTCTTATCAATGACTCGATTGCAGCCATTACATTAATTGAAAAGCTACACGGAAAGCCTCTCCTTTTGTAAACGACCATGAGTAGGATTTGACAGATGACTGCTCCATGCAATTATTCAATGGGTGAATAAAGGATATAGGAGCAAGATGGCTGATCTCGCAGGAACAATCATCCCAAATAATCTTTAATAACCATTCGAGTATGAGAGAGACAGATCGAGAGAAACAAGAGAATACTTGACATTGAGGAGAACAATTGAAGAGGATATGAGAGATGTGAAAAGCATGAAATCATTTTACTGAGGAAAAAAAAAATCCATTTCGGGTCTGAAGGTTGGGGAGAGAGACAAGTGCTGGAAAACATCAAATGGAGATGGACTTTTCAATGTTCTTTACATTCTTTACGTGGTTTACTAAGATCCCATTATAAGAGGCTCTAATTCGTGTGTGCAGTCGATAAACTGTGCTTGTGCTGTAAGTTATTAAAAAGAAAATGATCTGTCATGCCAGTATTAATGCACTCATGCTAATATGCTAGTGTTTATATAGTAAATGCTAATTCACAGGGTCGTGCCTCTAAACCTAATAATAACAAATTAGACCACGTGCTTGCTCTTTAACAAATAAGAATGTGCAGTTGACATGGTGAAGTTTGGATATGTTTATTTAACATTTATGGAAGGAGTCTCCAGTGCCAGCACGTTGTAAAAATCACAGTTTTTGAGGTTTCTCGCTAACATGACAAGCTGCTTTTTTATTATTAACTCAAGAAGGAGGAAAAAAGAGAGGTTGGTGAAGATGACCCACAACATTTAAAGTATCTATAAATTTATGTATATAAATTAATGAAATGTCATTCGTTAATAAATAAATAAATAAATAAATAAATAAGAAACTGTAATCATTGGCAAATTGCCATAGAAGATTAAAATATGCTGTTATTAGAAAATCTTCTTACAACAGCATGTCTTAAATTGTTTTGTTCCTTAGATACACACTATGTGGCCAAGAGTATGTGTATCAGTCTCCACTCTCCTGGGAAGGCTTTCCAGTAGATGTTAGAGCATTACTGTAGAGATTTGTGATCATTCAGCCACAAGAGCATTAGTGAGGTCAGGCACTGATTTTGGGTGAGGAGGTCTGGCGCACAATTGGCATTCCAGTTCATCCCCGAAGGTGTTCAGTGGGGTTGAGGTTAGGGCTCGGGGCAAGCCACTCGTGTTTTCTACACCAGCCCTAGCAAACCATATCATGGGGCTCACTTTGTGCACATTGGGGGCAGTCGTGGCCTAATGGTCTGAGAGTCGGACTTGTAACCCGAAGGTGAACCCAAAGGTGGTGGGTTTGAGTCTCGGGTCCGGCAGGGACTGCTCCCCGGGCGCCGCAGCTAAAATGGCTGCCCACTGCTCCGGGTGTGTGCTCATTACTGTGTGTGTGCACTTGAATGGGTTAAATGCAGAGCACAAATTCTGAGTATGGGTCACCACACTTGGCCACAAAGTCACTTCACTTCATTAACATTGTCATGTCGGAACATGTTTGGGCCTCTTAGGTCCAGCGAAGGAAAACTGTAATGCTACAGCATACAAAGACATCCTATACAATTGTGTTTGGGGAAGGCCCACATATGGGTGTCAGATGTCCACACTGTGTAAACCGGTATATCAAATATTAGATTGACTTATAGATTATACCTTGAAAGTGTGTAATTATGATTCAGTTGTATTTGATAAGCATTAGCAAACCGCATAAATGTGTCATTAACTGGCAGAAATGGCTACTATACATTTAACATCCAATCAGTTGTGTTAATTAGCACACACAATCTCTGTCCCAGAAATCGCTTTCAGGATGTAATAAACTGCACTGTGGCTGCAAACTAATTCATTTTAGTGGCTGTAAACTAATCCATTACCCCATCCCGTATTTTTCACCTTTAGGTAGAAACAGACCAAACTGTATATTAATTATAGATCCAATAACAGACTGTTCCTATCATCTAAAAGGATATGAACAAGTTTTTACACACACAAATTCTTCTGTCTGAAGAATAACAGTATTAGTAAGTGCTAAAGACACGGGCTTACTAGCAGTAAATTCAAGTTCATTAAATGAATCTCTCAGCTGGAGATTATAAAAGTGGCATCAATTAATCCATTTTGGGTTAAGAGTATAATAGTATAATAAAGAGTTTTACTGACAAAATATTAAACTGAACAGTCAAGTGATGAATCAATGATTCAGTCTTAGATTTAAGAGATCCTTGTTCACATTCAGAGCTGATTTAAAAAGTAGTTATCTGACTAATTCTAACTCTGTCTATTTTTTAATATTCATGAACAAAGAAAGCATGCTTGCACTCGTTATTAAATAGCGGTTTATAAATTTCCATTGCCGCAGCTGTAATTACAGCTTTGCAGACATCAGTCGGTTCACTTAAGTATTACTAGAATTTACGTGAACGACAAAAGTTCAAAGCCCGGATACGTGGTACTGTCGTTGAAAAACAGATTAAAACACACTGCGGCGATAGCAACGCACTGTAGCAAAACACAACGAAAAATGAAAGAAGAAGGGACTAGAGTAACGTCTTAAGATACAGATAATTATTTCGGCACGGTCATACCGTTATCAAAGTCTTTGAAAGGATATGTAGACTACAGTTTCCAGCAGGAGTGGCTGGAGTAGGTCAGGACAGTTAATTGTAATGGTCACCAGAATTTCTTTAGGGTCCGTGAAGGACTAGTGGTTAGGCCACGGCACTCTCACCACCGTGGCCCGGGTTTGATTCCCAGCCAGGGAACCAACCCCAGCCACTGGGGTTGCACATGACAGTGCACTCCCAGTGCTGGTCCCAAGCCCAGATAAAATTGGGAAGGGTTGAGTCTGGGAGAGAATCCGGCATTAAAACTTTGCCAAATCAAACATGCGGATCAATGATCCACTGTGGCGACTCCTAACGGAGAAGCCGAAGACCAACAACAACCAGAATTTCTTTCAACCAAACGTTCTGTTACTGTGTTACCGTCTGCATGCTACTCACGTAATGACGTAATGTCTCCTGCCATTTTGCACTAACACATGTTATACGTTAACACCTGAGGCTAGCTAAATTACATTTCATTATATTGTAAATGGCTGATGTATTTCAACTTTCGTGGTGTTTTTCATTCTTTCAGTAAACTGATCCTCGAAACCACAAAAGAGAGGAGTCGTGTGTTGGATGCAAAAACACAATGTGTCAAGGGAGCAAATGCGATGTGCTGCCTTACACACTTTCTCAGAAAAGGATCTTTGATTTGTATTAAAGCTCTTAACTAGCTAATTACATTTATATTTTACATTTACATTTATGGCATTTGGCAGACGCCCTTATCCAGAGCGACTTTACAGAAGTGCTTTGAAGTCTCTATGAATAAACACAGCCTGATACTGGTTCACTAGGTCATGGACTAAGAGTACCATCAACTCTGTTGGGGAGGTAATACAGTAAGAGAAGCATACAGACAACACAATTGCCAGTGACTCAGCTGTTCGGATATCTAGGGGAAGTTCATTCTACCACTTAGGTGCCAGAACAGAAAAGAGCCTTGATGCATGCCTTCCTTGTACTCTGAGAGATGGTGGGACCAATCAAGCAGTGCTAGAAGATCGGAGAGACTGTGTGCAGTGCAGGGAATGATAAGTGCTTTGAGATAAGTAGGGGCTGGTCCATTTATGCCTCTGTAGGCAAGCATCAGTGTTTTAAGTCTCACCGCACTTTATTACATTAAAGAAAACTGGCTACCTAGCATTTTAAGCCTAGTTATTTAGGCTTCTGGGCATCCAAAACATGAAACCGGTGCACACTGGTGCTGTCATTTGTGCTATAGAACAGCTAATGGATTTATGATTTGTCCATCCTTGGGTAGCATAGAAAAGATTTTTACTGAGGCATTATCAGTGCTGTACATGTTGCTGATGCTGGATGACAGTGCTATAAAGCAGGAGGAAGGAACAATAGCCGGCAAAGTGACATGCCGAGCTCGGAAAGTTCAGCTCCCATTTAAGCGAGGCCGCATTTGTTCTTCAATTTCCTCCATCAAATATTCTCTCATGCTCCTGTCAAGCCTCAACATGTCCTATTAGGAAAACAGATGGCTGGAAAGGTGGAGGAATTAAAATATAAAACACGAGCCATCAAGCTGATTAAGTGCTCTTTTCAACATGGTCGAAAGTTTATAGAGGTGACTGAAATGTGTGTGTGTGTGTGTGTGTGTGTGTGTGTGTGTGTTTAGTGAAGGACAAATTGTGTTATTTCCTGGCTTCACATAAAACACAAAAACAGCGAAACATCTTAGGTCTGAAAAAATACAAGCCTGTGAAACATGTGTGCTGAGTTTGGATTTGTTGGCTCCTATCAAATCCATGCCTGTCAGCCTTATGAAGAAGGAAAGGTACTCAAAAAAAAAAAAAAAAAAAGCTTGCATTGCTGAGTACGATGCAAGGGAACTTTGGGCCATATTTCCAAAGCGCTAATAGTCACATCAAGCATGAGCACACATTCAAGGGCCTTTAATATTCTGCTGGTCACACTAAAGGTCCTGCTTGGTAGGAGACATTTTATAGCCCCATTAGGTGTAAATGATGAATGCGGCCGGGTCTTTGGGAAGGTGCTAGCTTTCTTAACGTCCGCACAAAAAAACAGACCATCCTGAAACGCATTCTTTACCCTGTCTAGTGAACGCAATAGTCATGAACAAATGTGACCTACTGAGCAGATCGTCTGCGAGCATGGAGTGTCACCAGATGTGTCATTCTGATAAATTGCTTTCCACATGGAACACATACTAATATCTGTGAGAGCAGAGTAAAAACAATCCGCTCTGACAGCCTGAGAGAGGCTATTTAGTAAAGCTATAAAACACAGGTTAAAATGGGCTTCCCGTTTGATTTAGTGTGTAATCTGAGAAGTCATATGAAATCTGACTGCTACGCTTCACTGACTTCAATTTCTGGGTCAAGAAATGTCACTGGTTTTTGCGCATAAATAGCATGAATGAATGAATGAATGAATGAA
>CM074961.1:15782429-15803428 GCA_037577455.1 Pangasius macronema
ACTCGAACCCACAACCTTCAGGTTCACCTTCGGGTTACAAGTCCGACTCTCAGACCATTAGGCCACGACTGCCCCCATTCTGTCATTTAAACATTCATCTGTACATAGTGTTTAACCTCAAATTCACATCGGACATAAGCTTGTTATACAATATTGTACACTATACCATAGACACCCATATGTGCTCTTTGAACATCCCATTCCAGATTTAGTCTCACCTTTGCTCTTATAATAACCTCCACTCTTTTGCGAAGGCTTTCCACTAGATTTTGGAGTATGGCTCTTTTTGGGAAAGTTGCTCATTCAGCCACAAGAGCATTAATGAGGTCAGGCACTGATGGCAGGTGACAAGGCTTGGGGTGCATTCAGCATTCCAGTTCATCCCAATGGAGTTGAGGTCAGGGCTCTGTGCTGGCCACAAGCCTCAAGTTCTTCCACACCAACCTTGATAAACCACGTCTTCATGGAGCATGGTGGCACTGTCATGCTGGAACGTGTTTGGGCATCTTAATTCCAGTGGAATGGAACTGTAATGCTACAGCATACAAAGATGTTCTCTACAATTCTGTGCTTATATATTGTGCCAACAGTTTAGAGAAGGCTCTCATACCGGTGTGATGGTCAGGTGTCCACAAACATTTAGCCATATAGCGTATTTTAGAATAAAAACACGATAAGGAAAGCTGCTCCATATTTTTAAATTCACCACAGTTTGGGGCAAACTGTCATAATAAAAGGTGCTTATACAATGAACTGGATGTAAGAACAAAAACCAAAAGAAGAGGGGAGAAGAGCTCACACTGGTACGTCGTGTTTGCTTCTGAGGCATTGTGGACATTTTGAGAGCTAGAATCTGACCACAACCTGAACTGACTAGGCTTATGTCCATTTCATTATGAGTAATTATGTAAGAAATCACACTTAGCTAGCAATGTTTTAGACGCTTTCTGGTAGACTGAATGCGTTTACTGCTGGCTCCCATTCCAACATGATCTTGGCAGGAAGTAGCCTAAATAAAAACATGTCATTTTGGTAAAATATATTTATGCTTCTGAAATCTATGGCCATATCCCTGCACTCAAATGAGATCACGTCATATTCTTGTGAATAACTCAGACACAGTTGCAGGTAGAAACAAACAGAAAACCAGTGGACGTTATGCTTTTATATGCTTTTAAAGGAAGCATAGATATCTCATTTGAAAAGTGTACTATTTATTATTGTTATAAAGTATTTATTCAGTGTTGGGGACCTCTTACTTTAGGACGCAGCAATATTTCTGTGCTTATCTTGCACATGGAAGGCAAGGTTGTGCTGAAAAAAAAAAAAAAAAAGTCTATGGACAAACATTCAAAAATAATGTAGGCTCCAAAGGGTGCAAGGTAAAATACTAACTACATTTTGGTCACATTTTTGTCATTTTTGGTGGTTTTCCAGAATTCCATTTATTTTTATATCTGGTAGTAGACATCTTTTGGGTACACAACTTTCATTTACTTTACTTTTTATTAGTCAAGTTTTGATTATATAATATAATAAAATAAAAAGGCAAATCCATTTCTCTCAAAGGTCACTATGATAAACATGTCTGAAAGGTCAGCACCCCTGTTTAATCTGAATGTTTCTGGTGTGCTTTTCTTATGTATTTGTTTTGACAGTGATTATAGAAAAAAATCCCAGCTCATGTATTTCCAACCAGAGTTTCATGAAGCATGAGGCCACTCAAATTTAACCCCCATTAAAAGAGCCGACGTGCGATCGAAATGACCCAACTTGATGCAACATGTGTCTCCAAGGACAAGACTGTGGAGGCAGGTCTGGAACATGACAGCTGATGATGGATTACACGATAGCTGAAGCTGACGGGTGGCTGCTACAGTGAGCCAGCTTCTGACAAGGAGGGGTTTGACAAAACACAGCTCCGTGCGTCAGTGAGTGATGGGAAATGATTAGAACCTCGGCTAACAATGATCTTCACACACTCTGAGTTCAGAGAGAGAGAGAGAGAGAGAGAGAGAGAGAGAGAAACTCAAGCTAGAGACAAAGAAGAGGACAAAACTTACTTTAGCTTGGATGACAGAAAGTCAGTGGTGGAATCTGTTTTCCAGAATGTGCTGTTTAGTTTTAGATGTTTGGTGAGCACTCCTTAGCTGTAGGCACACATTTCTGCTTCAATTTATACTTTATTTTAAATTGTCCTCTCCAGAAAACACATGATGCAATTTTGCTGGAAAGTTTCTGAGCTCGGTTTTGACTAAACAGAAGTAGAACCTGATACTGAGCCAAGACGCTTGTGCCATGTGCTGTTCAAAACAACACTGAACAACTTTCAACAGAATCTATATGTGTTTAGACGATGTAATGAATCTCTAAACAATGTAAGAGTACCTCTTAACACCCCATTTTCTATGGCGCAATGTGCCTTTCTGGTTCAAACGTTGTGGTCACCGTGTACATTCTTGAGAAGTTTATTTCACTTTAAACACTAACCCTGGGTTTGCAACAGTCTGAAAGCAATCTGCTGATATGGTGTTATGTATTTATATCCAGCTTTACTGTTTATGCATTCACTGCCAGAGATAACATCACATAAACTTTTGCCATTTGCATCACAGATTAAGCATCAGCACACGTTTTTTTCCAGGAAGATGACGACAGATAAATTCTTGCTGAAATGTTGTATATCCAAAACTCTAAATCAGTGGTCCCTAAAGTAGGGTCTAAGAACCCCAAGGGGTCCAGTACAGAGTTACAACACATTAACTGCTTACTTGAACTGGATGGGTTTATTCCAAACTAGGGAATGCATCAATATCAATACTGGTGTCAGGAATAGGTCTGGTACTTTATTCGTTTACTCATACTCATGAGAAAAAAAATGTCCTGATACCAAACATCTGATACCAAGTGACACTATAGGATGTAATCCTAGTGTCCACTGTCACGTTAATAAGCAAATGACACAAATGGACAGCAATCTGGACATATTTCAATTTGCTCTGTGAAAAAATCTATTCGGGATACAGTTTCACTATTCAGAGAAACTGTAGCAACTGCGAGCGTTTCACGTCAGCGAGCACTGAGCACTAAGACATGCATGCTACCAGAGTATACACTTTGCTCACGAGCCAAAGTGCAATTCACTGCATCTTGCATTCATTTTTAAGGACCATGCTCGCTGATACTGCTCTGCACACTCAGGTCAGCTGTCCTTGGGCTCTCTTTTAAAGATATTGATTAAAACCCTTACATGACAGCATAAGAACCGACAACCAAAAACATGTCCTTTTGCTCATACTAGGCCTGAATAAAAATACTGTTGCATCCTTAGTTCAAACCTCAACAACTGAAACGCAATGTCAGAGGAAAGTTCAGGAATAAAAAGCTTCATGGCTCCAAAACAAAAAGCCAATATATTGTTTCACATGTTTAAATAATGAGCCTATTTGAATAGTTGGATTATGTTCATACATAAATCTGTACTGAGGGGGTCTGTGGAGATTATTTTGCAGTTAAAAGGGCCCCTGCCTGCAAAAAGTTCTCAAAAAGAGAACCCCTGCTCTAAATAAATTACAATTGCTCAAGGTCTGAGAATGTTCTGGAATAACGCGCTGTCTCTTTCCACGACGCTGTCATGGTGAGAGCATGTGGGCCTGCTGACAGGGAAGAAGCATCGCACAGCGAGCACACATCAGTGAGAATCACATGTGGAAAGTGATTAAAGTTTTAAAAGACGCAGCTTCGTTACATGACACGACTACACAACCGCGGGTTATTAAATCTGCAATTAAGCACCGTTTACAAGCGCATTATTTAACAATTTCTGGAGTAGTCACAATAGCAGTTGCCAAGGAGACAGAACTTTTCGAAGGGGGAGTCTGCTGCAACTTGCAGGCACTTGTGGCTTGCTATTATGAAGCTCTGTTTTATGTTCCCCTTGTTCTTCCAAACGCTAGGCTTAATGTGCCATTAGGTAGAGTCATTACTCTGCCACAAAACACACTTCCATCATTCCTGGCTTTACTCTTCACTCCCAGCGCTAGTCTAGATGAGAGGCTTCAAGAATAAGTGATTAAGGCTAGAGTTATTAAGGATGTCAGACGCATTACCCAAGGAACGTTCAAACCCAGTGCGTGGTGGGTACTTGGTTAAGTGAGATGGTTTGAAATGATTACGGGCATGCTCGATGGCGCTACGATACCATTCAGGAATACTGCACGTTTGAGAGAGGTCGTAAACAGTGCAGCCGCTTTTCTAAACAGTGATGTCTTCATCTGTACTCTGTTCATCTGTAAGATAACTTCTGGAAGGATTCCAGCCTATGAGAAGCACTTGGATTTTTGCAGATATGGAAAAAAAAAAAAAACAAAAACAAAACCACTCTGTTGTCTTGGAGTTTTGAAAGCAGAGCGAGATTGATGGGAGACAGGGTAAGGTGTTGAAACTGAATTATGGTGCAAAGAGAGACGCTGTCAGGGATGGACAGATGCTGATGAGGGACGCGATAAGAGGCATTCCACTGCAAATGAGACATGTCTATACAAACGTGCTTACACCGACCTTGATTAACCCTTGCTGTGAAGGCATGCACTGTATTCTCACCCACATTCTAGACAGCTTTCACGTGTTTCATTACAAGCTTATTTAAACAACTAGGAACTGCATTTGTAAAGAAAGAGTAACCTTGTGTTACTCTATATTAAAGATATAACTGAATACAAATACAATGTTTGATTTGAACAGATAATTCTGCTCTAAATCATTACAAATACAGATATGAATAGGAGGCACATATTCGTTTATTTATTTATTTATTTAATGAAGGTTTACCAGGAACAAAAAAAGTTGTGCAAGCATAAGTTTTGTACTTTCATGAGGGCACGAGCAAGTGCTCAGAGATGAGGCTCTGATAAAGACCACGTTAACATAAACATGGAGTAACTTCCTGGTCAGGGTTGCGCTGGTTTAAGTTAGGCCACTACTTTGTTTACATTTTGGGAAATAGAATCAACTACATTTGTTAGAATATATTGCAGGCAGGTACAAACAAAAATAATAACTGTGCAAGTGGGATTCATGTCCCATGGACATCTTGATTGGAGACCAATTATGAACTTGAGTGATGTAGCTGAGGTTGAGGAACTGTCAGGGCCAGAATTTATACAGCATTTCTACCTCTGGTTTAGGACACACACACTTCGTTTTTAAATCCAAATACAGATTCATATACAAATATTTTGACCACTAAACAGGTACAGATAGTGGTAATGTGTTACTCTGACTGCCTTCTACAAATGCGGAAATCTATTCTGAAATGACGCCTAGTCAGTAAGAAACAACTACAGTGGTTTAGATATCCATTATCTCCCCAAATCTCAGCATGAACCAATGTCAAGAAAATTGTGCACTTTCTGCAAAATACACAGAACAGACTTCTATAATTATATCATAGTGGTAATGTAGTTTCTGTACTTGCAAGCCTGAGGGAAAATGCAGTGAGGCACATCAGCAACTCTGTAACTGACACTGTTCACACTTTTCTCATCTTTTACTCTCTTTCAGGTCCACAATACTGGACTGGATCCTCGAGCCCTCAGGAACTAGGAGCAACACACAAGGCCTACTTCTATAATCATAAAGTCATAAAGATTCAGACATCCAAATGGAGATATATGTTAAAACAAAAAAAAAGTTTCATCACAGACAGCAGCACATTATTAATCATTGCAGCCCTTCTTCACACTAAAAGATGTGCAAAATAGCTTTTTTACAGCATTTGAAATGTCTCTTCACACTACGACTTTTCCGGCGACATGTCTGATGACAGGTTCGATTCACAGCTGACATACTGTACATGTCAAGAAGAATAAATAGAACATTGCTGTGAAGAATATTTGTCGCAATGATCTTCAGCAACAAAGCGAAGTAGATTCTGTGAGGTGAAAAATAAACTCCAGACCTTAGAACACAATCGTGATCAACGCATTAAAGAAAAGGTGCCTAGGATTGCTACTGCATTGTGCAGAATTGATCCTCATCATCGTTTTCATCTTCATTAGCTTTATCCTGGTCAGGGTTGCGATGGACAAAGAGTATATCCTGCAAACAAGGCGTGCAAGGTGGAAGAAAACCAGAGAACCAAAAAAACCCCATGTGGACATGGGTTACTACACAGGGTTCTCTGGGTGGCTGACAGCCCTACATTTCTAAAGGGAAATCATGTGTAGCCTGCACCAACCACTGCTAGATGAAACTATTCCTGAGTTCTACAGTGAGTTTCTACAGTGAGTCCTACAGTGAGTTTTGTTTGACCAAGTAGAAGGTAACTCAGATACATAGAACAAGAACTGAACTAAACTAAACAAGAAGTAAACATAATCACATCCAACAACTCATATACACCCAAACACATAAAAAATAACCTCATATCCAGCTATATATGCCACATTCAAATTCAGTAAAGCCATGCTTACTGAATTTACAAGAATATTCCATATAAATAGCTTAATTTTTGAGTATTTACAACTTCAGAAGTTGAAATTTTCAGATACGCTATTTGGCCAAACATCCAACATCCAATCCAACATCAGTGCCTGACCTCACTAATGCTCTTGTGGCAGAATGAGCACAAATCCCCACAGCCACGTTTCAAAATCAAGTGTTGAGCCTTCCCAGAGAAGCTATTATAACAGCAAAGGGGTGGATAATTGTGGAATGGGATGTTCAAAAAGGACATATAAGTATAATGGTCAGGTGTCCACAAACCTTTGGCCATATAGTATGGCCATAAGTATTTGCAAGCCTGACCATCACAACCAGATGAGCTTGTTGAACATCCCTTTTGGGCATTAATATGGAATTGGTCCCTCCTTTGCTGCTTTCAACAGAGGCAAGTGACTGTCTCTAGTATGGGTTTTTATTCATTCATTCATTTTCAGGAGCATATTCTGGGAACACTGGAAGGGACACCAGGTCATCACAAGACCATTCATACACACATTCACCCACTGATATACACCTCTGGGCAATTTAGCGTAGCCATTCCCCCCATGTGCAGGTTTATGTATATTAGAAGCAAACCAGAGTACCCAAGAGTAATCAAACCAGAGTAATCCAAATACCACCTGCTACACACTGTGTGCATCATTTTTTTGTTTGTTTTTTGTTTTTTTTTATAAAACTGAGCAAACTTTATCATTTAGAAAATGCACATACATAAAGGATAAAAGCTCGAAAGAAAAAAAAATAACAAGACCGCAAGTAAAGAGGAGCAAAAACACAAATATTACAGCAATGTATTAACTTTGCCAACAATAATATACACAACATTGCAGAGTTACGACAGCTAGAGCATAAACAGATTTAGGAATGCAGTCAAACACTGTCAAACAGGTCATGATATGAGAGCGTGGAGTCTAAGAGACCTTTGCAATAAACAATACTTCAACCCAATCAAGCTCGAGCCAAAATGTTTGGAAAGCCGAATATGAGTAGCAGTGACAGGTCTCTACTTCAACAACAGCTTGTGTGGTGTGTGCTGCTTGCTGGTTTGTGAAAATCCTGGCTTTAGTTTTGGGCCAGGCACCAAACGCCAACACACAAGGAAAGCACAATCCTCCATCAACTGAGCAGAACTGATTCGCTGATCTCTATGGGGGCTGCGCATTTCTAATCTCCAGATCTTCCTCTCTTCCCTCATATACTTTCCTGCAACCACACACTGTTTTTCCCAGCCACTGTTTTCTTATAGGAAATCTGGCCTCATTGGGCGCACATGCAGTGAGTTGAAGAAGGCTGCGATGGAAACGCTGGAGAAATCCTTAAGAAACAGACGTTGGCTTTGATCACAAACAGTTCAAACAACCCAAGGCGATATGCTCAAGCAGACAGCTTGGGCTCGCAGGCATTTGCCTTTGGCTGCCGCTTCAATGTCTGTCATTCACTTTCCCTTGGGGATAAATGCGTGTCTGGGCTTGGAATCTCTGTAAAAAAGCACTGTTTATTTAGCATTTTATAAACAAAGCTGCACGGCCTTCTCCTACGGGTGCGAGGAGGATGTGGGAAGTGGAATGAGGCTTGATGAATTTGGCTAGGGATGCAAATTAGAGTCCAGGGGGGATTTTAAAATTAAACACTATGTTCAATTTGCATTGAAAGAAAATGGTATGACGGTGCGCACTGAGATGTTGCTGATTACTCTGGACTGGGTGTTAACATGATGATTATGGCTTCCTGTCATATCACACTTTTTGTTCCATGTAATTTCCATAACATTCACGGACGTTAATATTTTATTAAACTGCAGGCAATGGCAAAAAGAAGTGGGAGAGTCTGACATCAGGGAGGAGAATTCTTCAGAGAGACGCCCTCAGAAAGCAGCAAATCAGTCGGAACAGTTATTCGCATAAAGAAGAAAAGGCAAAGAAAATGTGTCATCCTTATTCATTTGACTGCACTGCAGTTAGCTGACAAAATTATTGTTCCAAAAACAGATGACCTATCGTTTGGGAACATGATATATCATTAGCTTAGCGGGCAGTGGTAGCTCAGTGGTTAAGATGTTGGACTACTGATTGGAAGGTCATGAGTTCAATCCCCAGCACCACTAGGATGCCACTGCTGGGCCTTGAGCAAGGCCTTTAACCCTCAACTGCTCAGTTGTGTAAATGAGATAAATGTAAGTCGCTCTGGATAAGGGCGTCTGCCAAAATGCCATAAACGTAAATGTAGATTATGTAATTGATGATAAGGAAGCAGGTGAGATATAGTTTTTATACCACTGCACTGTTGAATTCTTTACATTTGATTGATCAGAAGGCATTGATTCATTTTCTGTAACAGCAGGTCTGACAGTAGTGATGGCGGCAAGGTTTATATTAACGCACTCCTTTTAACACAATATCATTTTCATAGTGCCAGATAATTCACAGGGACTAATATGGCAAACGCTCCAAATAAACAGTTTTTTTTAATGTGTGTAATTGTTCATATGTAGAAGCTTTCTGTGAAGAGATGTTTAGTTAGAATTTATGTAAGGAGTCAACACTGGTAAAGCTGTAACGTTAAGTTTTCCAACACAGGAAAATCCAAGACAGAGCCCTTTGCACTTATCCTTTTCTTAGTGACATGACAAGCTATTTCTTTTATCCGATTATCCTCAAAAGACAAAAATAGAGAGGTTCGTGAGGGAACAACTATTTATAGCTGTTATGATGTAAGTGATAACAGGAGCTTATGTACATGTACAACATGTTGTTCTTTAACAAATAAAAATTGTTTATGTTGTAAATAAAAATTACTGTGGTATCAGAGGAATAAAACACTTCAGACACTTCAGAAAATAACCAACTTCGGCTGGTGATAATAGTAACTCTGCCTCATGTCTGTTATTGATTATTTTCCTATAAAAACATGTCCCATCATGTTCTATTCCTTATATATGAACTCTCTGTTCTCTTAAAAAAATATTACAGCTTAAGAAAGTATAACTATAAAACTATAAGATATACACTGTGCATGAGAGAAATAAATATAACATCACAGGGCACTTTTCCCACAATGTTGTAAAATCAATACATCAGTGTACATTATGAATGCGCCTGCACAGACATAGCATCACCAGCATTTAAATGCAAACTGCTCCAATATTCACTTTAACAAGCCATAACATATTTGACCACATTTTCCAGCTCCTGATCTGGCCCCCAGGTCAACATGAACACTGCCGTCTGAATTCTGAGTTCCCAGGGCTCAAACATCCATAGCTTGCTGGTTGAGTTACATAATACATGACACATAGCATACATCAAGGACCAGCTGTGATACGTGATGCCATGGGCATTTGTTGCACAGCAGCCCCCTTTCCATCGTGATGTCTCTTTATTCGATCTCTCTGATTCCCACCATAAAATTCATCTTGCTGTGCTCAGAGTCCATGAAACATCCATGAAGTGTACTACAATTACAGTCCTGAAAACATCAAACTGTAAAAATAAGTATGCTGAGTGAATGAACAAAGAACGCTAAAATGCAAAATAGCATTTTATACTCCTGCAGCTGTCAACAAAAAGACAAAGCACTTTTTACAATGTCATTATCTATCATGCGTAATGCTTTGAAGAAACTCATAGCCTCTAAATGGTCACAAAAGAAGAAAGAATGGCAGCTTAAAACACTTTCTGTTCTCTCAGCGAGAGCACTGGAGGTCAAGAAAGTAAAGGTCTTAATTCTATCTCATTGAGAGAGACAGTGAGCATTTTCTTTCTGCCTGACAAGAGTTGCCAGGAAAATGGTTGGTTAACAGCTTCATCGATTGTCTAGCAAAATGAAGATATAAGACATTTTCCTCAATAGGTGGGAAAAGTACCAACATTAAAAAGGTGTTCTGAGTGAACTAGTGGTCTCAGAGGAGAGGCTGGTCTTGGGTAGTAATAGAACACAATACAATTCCACTCAGTCAACACTAGGCCTCGTAGCAAACGGAACTGAAATGAATGTTCCAATATGGCTAAAAGACCTGGTCAGTAGGAATAAAATGATGGTAAATGACATGGCTGAAAACTTTCACAAAATACATTCACTCTAGAACACTAGTGCTAAATATGTTACAGTCCCCATATAAGAAATTAAAAATCATTGACAGGCAGCATAATATGACTTGTGGAAAGCATGAAGTAGAGGTATAAGCAAGGAAATCCAACTCAGAAAGTCAAGATGTGGTCTTCAACCCCAGGTTCAGCATATAACACCATATCAAGTGAGAGAAATTAAATGCATCATGAACGTTAAATTTATCACTCATATCACTAACTGGCTAGCTTGTTACTAGGTCATGACAGGTTTTTATGTGGGCGTCCATATTTTTCTCACTTTGTAGCCTGAACACATGAAAGCAAGGCAATTCCAAGCTCTGACTTCCCACTTGGGAGTTGAATACAGCATCTGACCAGTCGCACAAAAAGTCTGACCATTCCAGCTAACTTCCACTGGAAGTCTGACCAATCCCACCCACCACCACTGCAAGTCTGACCAATCTCACTCACTTCAACAGGAAGTCAAACTAATCCTGCTCGTTCCCCCTTGAAGTCTGACCAACCAGACTCTCTCTCTAACTGAAGGTCTGAACAATCCTTCAACCCACTGGAAGATCAGTCCTGCTCACTTCCACTGAAAGTCTAAACAATCCCACCCTCCCCTACAGAGAGTCTGACCAATCCCATCCTGTCCTACAGAAAGTCTGACCAATCCTATTATCTCCTACAGAAAGACTGGCCAATCCGACCCCTCCCACAGAAAGTCTGACCAATCCTGCCAACAGCCTCAGAAAGGCTGACCAATCCCACCTCTCCCATTGAAAATCTAAACAATCTCTCCCTCTCCCACAGAAAGTATAACCAATTATGGTCACTCCTACCAAAAGTCTGATCAATCCCACTCCTCTCACAGAAAGTCTGATCAATCCCACCCCACCCCTCACTGGAAGTCTAACCAAGCTCACCCTCTCCTACAGAAAGTTTGATCAATCCAACTCTTTCAAATAAAAAGTCTGATCAATCCCACCCATCTTGCAAAAAGTATAACCAATCATACCTCTCCCGCAGAAAGTCTGACCAATCCCACCAACAGACACAGAAATTCTGACCAATTCTCCCCTCTCCCACAGAAGGTCTGACCAATTCTGTCCGGAAGTATGATTAGTCTGCCCAGAAATTATTTTAGTTTGTACCTAATTGTCTAACAATCTTAGTTGGTTCTATTCCACAAAATATAAACATATAAGTAATTTTCACCAGAGCAACCATGACCAGGATAAAGCAGTTACTGAAGATAAAAAAAAAAAAATCAAACCCGATGTACCTGGTTTGTGTCGACTTTAGTTTAATTTTTTTTTGCCAGATTTGCTGTACCTTAAATGGGTTATCTCCTTGCTATCTGCATCAACAATCACAGAAAAATGCATAGTTTATCATATTTGTTACAATAGAATACCAACCAGTGTTGATAGCTTTTTGCACATTTGTTGGACTCATGATTATCAGTGCCTTGCTGTTGCCAGGAACTGCCATTACAATGGGCTATTTTGGGCTTTTTTTTTAAATGAACAAGTAGGGTTTTTTTTTACTGTCATATAAATTAAGACTCCTGCATATCTGAACACCCACATGAGAATAAAAACGTCCTGGTCCGGTGACTTTTTGTTGGGTCTCGCAGGATCCTTGTTCTGATGCACGCTTCTATCCTGAAGCTTCCAGAGGTGCATTCAAGCCTGGTGTGTGAAATCCAGCAGGATCTGATTTGCATGTGAAAGAGAGAAACACCTGGCTAACATGAAAGGGGTATTTACCCAAACTTGGCAAATGTTCCCCATTAAACAGCCTCGTGGGTTTCAGTTGCTTCTTGGTGTTGATGTTGAGGTTTGCCCCAAAACCAATGGCAATACTGCGATACACTCACACGCACACACATACACATCGACACACATTTCCCACTAACAAACACATGGGCTCTGCTGATTAAAACCAGAAGAAATAAACAAATATAGAGAGCAGCATGATTTTGTTTGCGTCTCTCAGTCAGAAACTGGCAGATGGCCATTCAATAACCATGGAACAATGAGAGAATGAATTTGCCAGCTTTTCACTCACATGGACAGTATTGGGGGCAGAGTATGACTGTCTAAAAGCAGTCAAACTTTCCAATCCTTAGCAACTATAACTTCAGAACACAATTTTTAATATGAACAGTCAGCTCTGCTCAGAAATGCAGGACGTCCCAGCGATAGCTGGTTGTCTCGGTTTCTCAAACCTTCCAATCTCCAGATCAGCTTGATTAGGTTGAGGTCAGGGGACTGGGCAGGTTATTTCATTACAGACNCTTCTTCCTTTCCAAATGTCTCTGGCATAGCTTTGAGGTGTGTTTGGGTTTGTTGAAACTCATGGCAATGGTGCTTCCAAAGTTTGGAGACTCAGCACAAATCAATATGCAGACCTCAGACGTAACTACAGACTTAAGAGCTATTCAGAGACTTATGCAAAAATAACTATTTTCTTGGCTTAAAAGCAAGTGCTTGTGTTTTAAAGTGGTGGTCTGGATGCTGCTGATAAACAGGTGTGTAACCCAACTCTGAAAACACACATTTACACAACATAACTTTTGGAGTTACTCTCATATTATCAAAATTGAGCACATCTCTATTCAAAACGCAGAACCAACTATACTACTGCTTGGATGTTTGTGTGCTTTGTGTCATTTTTTTTTTCTTTTCATTTCAAATTGTGTAATGTTCACAATTTATTCAGTGCTTATTAGATTTACTTATAGTTTATTTGAAATTGAATTATTTATATTCTCCTTTTTTTTGACTGTTTTTTTTCCCAGGCTTAAATGTAAGTACATATTTTAAAAAGCAGTGGTCTAGATGCTACTGAAAACTGCCAGGAAAGCACTACAGAAGAATAAACCTGGGGACCTGAAAGACATGAACTGCACACAGGTAATATTAACATAACTTTTGAACTTCAAATTACATCACCAACTCTGAAAAACAGTCCATAAAGAGGACGAGATGACAAACACTAATGGCTGAAGAACGTTAAAAAAATAATTTTTTTTTTTTTTTAATGCATGCTTGGATGCAGCTACAATGTCAAAACTATCATAAGGAACAAAAACAAAAAATTAACTGTTTTTAGAAGTGAAACAGGCCCATGGAGGAATTATATATTTCACTAGTTCACTGTATAAACGAAAACATCTCCCATTCTCAGTAGCTGTATGTAAAGCATTTGGAGTGTAGCTCTTTCACAAATGCATTTGAGTGGATGAAAATGTAGCCTCTATCCTTTTTTTTTCCAAGACAAAGCTGGGAAAATGTCATCTATCCAGAGACATTTTATGTGACAAAAATATAACTGACAGGCATTTAACTCCGTCGAACTGCTTCCATTGTAATGTACGTCATTTATCATTTCTTCATAAAAAGGCAGAAATTAAGAGAAAGCTCACTGATTGGTCAATAGAAAGGCCAAAATAAGAAATTGACAAAAAGAAGAGATGTTCTTAGGTCCACATTTGATGACATCCAAATAAACTTTAGGGTTTAAATGAATGCTTTATGCTATAGTAACTTCTATAGCATAAATAATGTTAGCTCCTGTAAGAACACAAATACAAATAGAAAAGTTCTAGCCACATTGCAGTGGAAATAAACAGCCTCACTGGTCAAGGGTTAACATATAAGAATAAAAACATTTTGTAATATCTAGAAAAATCAAATGGTGTATTAAATTTAAACAAACTCCATCCATAGACTTTGGTCGTTTCACGAAGCAAAGCAAATAAAGCATCATGACAGGGAAATGCACATCTGAAAATACACCAAAGGAGAATTGCCTTGAGATGGGCTTTGGTCATTTTACACCATAAAATCAAACACTGCAGTGCTACTCTCACTCCCTCCACACACCCCGATGTTCTCCGGGATTCTGTGTAATCAGAGCCTCCTTAACAGTCACAGTGCGAACACAGTGCAGGTGGAAAAGCTAATCGGCTCAGACGCCTCCTCTCGTCAATGTCCGGCTTCTCGGAGCCGTCGTCCTCATAACTCTGAGTCACAGTCATCTCCGATTAGTCCAGCTGGCAAGAACACGGCAGAGGCCTCTTCTTCACATTAGAGGTCAGCAAGAGCCACTCAGCCCACTTGAGTCTAACTTCCACCTCCGATGAGAAATTATACAGCCTCATCCCTTCCTTTTTCTTCCAGCCTCAATAAGCTGGCATGGGAGAAAATAGAAGAAGCAAAAATAAAAACAGAAAGATGAGGCGATGCTGTCATTATCATCAAAAGACACGTCCCAGGTGCCCTTTTCAGACAGAGCCACAAGGGGCTCTGGAGTGGACATGTGAGAGCATATGATTAACTCATCACGCCGCTATAAAAAGAGCTGCTTTATTCTCATGCCAGGCGCAGATGCTGGCTGTAACTTCTCACAGGATTTTCATCCTAACCATTAGGTGTCTCATTTACAAACATGCTGGAGATAAACTTGGATGACAGTTCTTTTGACAGGCTGGGTATTTAAATGCTTTTTTTTTTTGTAGAGCACCGAGAGCATTTAAAGTTGAAGTGTTCCACAATAGTGCTACGGGCTCTTAACATGGTACATTAGTGACGAAATTAGAACAAGGCCCTAATCAAAGACATGTCATCACCCACATACTGAAATGCTTGGAAAAGTGTTTTGAGTCATGTGCACACTTAACATTCCAAACTCCTTACAACGACTTGGGTAATAAGGTTGCTGAGCACTGTGTTCAAGAGTGGCTGTTTGTTCTTTAATAGCATTTTCACTATGACCATGGGTGCGGATTTACTTCTACATTTATGTTTACATGTATTCATCATGTATCACATGTATCTGACGAGGCCCTTTAATTCAAAGTGACTTACAAATGATGGAGAATTCATGAACAGTACAGTGAAAAGAATTAGGACTGCAAATTGACCAGGCAGAACAGACATTCAGTCAAGATCAGAATTATTGGCATCTTTCAAAATAATGGGCAGACATTATATTATGAAAAAAACAAATTTCCACTTAAACAAATGGAGGAACAACTTCTCATAAGAAGTTTGTTTTAGCAGATTATTAGTTTAACAGATATTTACTCTCAACAACACGTGTGGCAAAAATATTAAAATGCATTTTATGGTCAGATGGGACTAATCGAACAGATCGAACACGACTGTCAGGTTTGGTGAAAAAAGAGATCACATACAATGGAAAGCAAATATGGCAGCAGATCGTTGATGCTTTGGGGATGTTTTGAAGCTGGTGGTCTAAGAAGTCTCATCAAGATTGATAGGATCATGAATTCTGCAAGGATATCTCATCCCAAAACCTGGTTGCCTCTGCCAAGAGGTTACGACTCATCCATAGATGGATCTTTTGACAAGACAATGAACACAAACATCCATCCAAATCAACACAGAAATGGTTGCAGGACAATAAATACTTGTGTTTTCCACCAAGAAGGTGCCCATATAAACAAATCTAAGCACCTTGAGATATTCTGCCTTTAGTAGTAGTTCAAGATCCTTCTCCAGGTGGAAGAAGTGGTCTAAAAACTCTCTACAAGCTCTCCAAGCTTGTTAGACATTCCAGAAAGAGACTCAGAGTTTGAGAAGACTTAACCTAATAATAATTGTTATGAACATTTTAAACGTGTTTTACATAACTTGTTTTATGTACATTTTATATACGTTTATTTTATATACTCATTTTTCATACAGTTTCCTTCATTTTATGAAGGGTGCCAATAATTCTCAAGTTCAGTGTAACCTTAAAGAAGTCAAGATAGGGCAAATTAAAATTTAGATGAACCTTTCAGATTGCCAGACAGTTCAAGTGGTGTCAGCAATCATAACGTCTAGTTCAAGGTTACGTAGTAATGAGGCCACATATATTTCCTTCTGAAGGTCATATTATGAAAGTGAATTTTTCATAATATGGGTCTGAAGTCCAATAAGTCTCAGTTTTTTTTTTTTGTTTTTTTTTAAATCTGCTTCACCAGGATTGCCTTGTTTAATACTCATTCATGATCATTGTACAAGGCTGTTATTTTACGCACCTGTTCCTCTCCACATGAACACCATATCGCAATCGCCATAAAACACCGCGTTATAATTATCACAACACCTTGTGTATGTCTAGGGGAAAAAGAATCTCTTGCAAAGAGGAAAATAAAAGAGCTATGTTAACAAGCTTGTGGTGGCAAACTCCTGCCATGATCTATTACCTCACTGAGTTAATGTTCTGCAGACATCTTTAGAAAACACATGGCAAACTCGACACCATCTCAATAATGGATCATAACCAATCTGATTAGGCCTTAAAAATGTTATCCTCGTTTGGCTCGACTCTTATAGAGTGCTCTGACACATCAGTATAAAGCTGTGTAACATCATAACTGCGCATAGTAACTAGAGTAAATAGAACCAAATCTTTTTACATCATTTTGCTCCGTTCTTCAGCACATGAAAGATAGAAGCAGCTGGTAATAAATGATTCATTAGAAAGCGAGACGGTATGTAATGAATACTTTCAGATGGCATCAAGAAGACTCCATAAGAGATGCACTAAAAACGTAGGCCACTGAGGGAGAAAGGCGTTAATTTAAATTATGTTTAAATTCCCTTTAATGACTTTAAAGTCCTTCACAAATTGATTGCACACCTTAAAATAGATCATTAACCATTATGTGGCAGCACAGCTCATCTATTCCACATTAAATGGCGTCTTTCTTGCAGTGAAGCCTCCATGCCAGATTCATAGTTTACGTGATCATAATGTATAACGTCTGTGTGTGCGTCGTTATACCTTTCCCACTAGGATGTCCGATCTGGACACCTCAATGAGGGTAACCGAGTTACTGCGGAAACAGCTACGGATGACAGTAAAAATTCATTTACTGCCAGTTTATATATTGATTTATTTCAGTGGCAGAGGGGGACAGTGGCAGCTCAGTAGTTAAGGCATCGGGCTACTGCTCGGAAGGTTGTGAGTTCAAGTCCCAGCACCATCAAGCTGCCACTGTTGGACCCTTGAATGTCAATTTTATTCAAGTCATAGCAAGACACTATATACTCAAACATAACAGAACTTTAGCTATTGAGTGAGTGATATTCTACATTAATACCACATTAAGTGTATCAAGCATAGAAGAGATTATTCTAGAAACGATGCTGCTGAGCTGCACTTGTTAAGTAGCCTAGGTTATGTGAACAGAATAAAATAAAATATCTTTGTCAACTCCCAAAGCACACACTATGGCGTTTAAACAGTATTTTTAATAGAGAGAGCGAGGGCACCCAATCTGATCACGCAGAGCAGTATCAGCGATTGCGCTTTTGAATACCTGCAAACAGAGAGCTGATCTCGTATGCAGACAGACAGGGGAAGTGCCTTTTTTCACTGTGCTCTCAGTGCAAGCACTCGCGCCACAAAGGTGGGATAATTACAGCACTCCAGTCCTATGAAGGTCCATTTTATATATAACTAATCCCCCAGCATCACAAAAGTAGAAACAGGAAGTAATGTGACAAGTTGAACCAATCATGTTACTTGGCATGCAGCCCAGAGTGCACATAGCTTAAACACCCTTTGCAGGCCATGCTGCTGTCCAGTTTAAGCGAACATCAGACCACCACTTTCACAAAGACCAAGGATGGGAATCTCTGGAACGTGAGAACTCGAAAA
The DNA here is from genome assembly GCA_037577455.1 of Pangasius macronema. Lineage (NCBI taxonomy): Eukaryota > Metazoa > Chordata > Actinopteri > Siluriformes > Pangasiidae > Pangasius > Pangasius macronema. The sequence continues at coordinate 15,800,687 of CM074961.1, forward strand.
CACACGCAAGTGTGAAAACAACCTAAAAATTAACTCAAACCAATTCAGTTCAGCGAGCACTGAGATGTGCCTCGCTCAAGTCAAGTGAATTCATGTAAAACAGTCGTGGCCTAAAATAAAATAAAAACTCACTCTGTAATGCTTATTTTATTAGTATTCTGACAATCTGTGACCATTTTCAGCCATATGCTGTATCTTTGCATGCTGCAGCATGGGGTCCAAACATGTTCAAGCATGCTCCTGTGCACAAAGGGAAATCCATGAAGACATGGTTTACCAAGGTTGGCGTAGAAGAACTCGAGTAGCCTGTTCAGAGCCCTGACCTCAATCCCACTTAACACCTTTGGGATGAACTGGCATGACGGCTGTGCACCAGGCCTCCTCGCCTGACATCAGTGCCTGACTTCTTGCGATCTTGAAGGTGAATGGGCAAATCTCCACAGCCACACTCCAAAACCTTTTGAAAAGGCTTCCCAGAAGAGTGGAGGTCATTATGGCAGCAAAAGGGGAACAACTCAATATTAAAGCCCATGGTTTTTGAATGGAATATTACATAGGTGTCCACATACTTGCAAAGTATGCAAATAAATGCAAGGGTTTTTTTTATATAATGATTTGAAAGTAAGGTAATAAACATATAAAGTAAAGCAAAGTGAAAAAAAAACAACCCTCACCAACCCTCATACCAATCCCCCAACCCCCTACACCCCTTTTAACCATTAAACATTTTCTGTGGTTATTTTTCCACACGGTCAACAAATAAGATGAGTCTGTTATTGACTCACGCCTAATACAGGCTCACTAGTGAAGCACAAATTGCCAACAGTAATAGCACTCTGAAAAAGCCTGTACACAAATAGTGCTTTTGACCTTGAACTCTGCTTTAGTATGCATCTCAGTCACTCAGTGAAAGAGCGTTTCTTCCTTCCTCGTCCCACTCAGCCTTTAACTCGCACAGATGGAGATACTTCACATTAATCTGTCACTCGCGGGCGTACTCCAAACACAATAAAGACAAGTGTGTGACAAAATATCCACAATAAAGAGCCTACAAGGATATTCCCTTAATTAATGGAATTGTTTCCATTACTTAGTTGAGCAATAAAAGACTTTTCTCCGTTTCGTCTTGAATCACAAGGACCAACATGTGGTACACTTCTACACAGAACACTGAAGGTGAACCTCTACAGATTGCTTCAAAGCTTCCCTCGTAGAGGATAATGAGAGACAGAACTGCCTCATCTCCTCAGATTAAAGTAGAGGGTTACGTCTTCTATCAGTGGTATTAAAATGCTCATTAACCTACAGAATCACCCCTGCAGCAGTCATTACAGCCATCCTCGCCGTGACTCACCTGCAAACACGAGGCAGCCACGACACTGCTCCACACAGACTGCTGGGATATTCACAGGTGAATACTTACTCCCAACAGGCAAACCGAGAATCCAACCCTAGATACTTTTCCAAACTTTGCTTCATGCTCCTGTCTTTCAATAAGGTGCTTTTTATAGCCACACGACAGCTTCTGCTGGGAATCATGTCGACATAGCACATTAAATTGGACCACGGTCACTCAACGAGTGGACTCTCAAGAGGTGAGAAGTTTAGTTTCCGACTTTTTTTTTTTTTTAAATAGAAACCTATATGTGAAATTGTGAAAATAGAAAATATAATAGAGACAGCTGGAAAGTCCACTTGAATATAGGTCCCTTATACTGACTGCCTGTATATGTGTGACAGCTTGGAAAAACCCTTCACCTGGTGGAAATTTGACATTTTCTACCATATATTGTTCTGAAAACGTTGTTTACAAGACAATACTTAGACCACACAATAGTTAGAACACATGACAAGAGATATTTCCGTTTTTTTTATTTGATTGATAATAAGTTACATCATCTGCAGATGGTTTAAACTGATTTCATCATTTCCTCCAAAACACCAAAAAAATAAAAAAAAATCCCATCCACAGTGTTTGATTGACAGATGTACCTCAGTGGCAGGGAAAATGCAGACAAGATTGCATGTGCGTTTTTTTTTTGGCCGAGTTGGAGCGTGAGAATGAGAACGAGAACGAGCAAATGCAAATGTGAGGACTGCTCTTTTTTCCTTGTTTTTTTAATAGACAGAATCAGATCGGTTCAGACATTGAAAATGAAATGACAAATGGACTTTGCATTTGCATTTTAATTTAATGCCAGCCATTCTACGATGTTGTTCATGAAAATGCAACTGTGAATATATGTTTTGCTGCTGAAGTTAAATGGCGTGTGCACACACACACACACACACACACACACACACACACACACACACAGGAAATGCAGTTGCAGTGCACATTTGATTGGCATTTTGTAATTAGCATTTGAATTTGAATAAAGTCTGGAGGATGCTGCCATATGAGCTGTAACCAGTCCAAAGTTAGCTAATCCATTAACCTATTTTTTGTTTTTTAACCCAAAAATACTGGGCATGGGGCGGGAATATTCCTTTACTTATGGAAGGCGAAGGGTGCTCTACAATCAACTGCAAGCTTGTACCTCCATGTTTGTTTTGAAACAGCCATTTTTTATAAGCCAATCAAATCCCTGCATCATGCATCATGCTGATTACAATTAATTTTGAGTGAAGCATTTGTCTAAGTGTTTTAAAAATATGTTTCACATCTTCTTCTTCTTTTGGCTTTTCCCTTCAGGGGTCGCCACAGCGAATCTTCACTCTCCACCTATCCCTATCTTCTGC
>CM074961.1:15835536-15851235 GCA_037577455.1 Pangasius macronema
TGATGCTGTGATTGACAGGAGAAAGAGTATAACATCCCTCCCACTCAGAGAGCACAGCCAGTTGTGCTCCCTTGGCTTCTGGCCACAGATGGAGAGCTGTTTTTTGGCCAAATTGTAAAGGTAGTCTTCTCACCCAAAATCCATTTACATCACAAAAACCTGCAGTTTTAGCAGAGGTGTGTAAACTTTTTATATCCACTATAGCATGGATCTTACCAATATTAAAGTTTGACGGAAAATTAGAGCACGGCGCAGTGGATGCTACTGGAACAAAAGGAGTACATGGTTGTTTATCAATATAGTATTTTACCAATACAGTTAATTGTTTATCACTGTTATGTAAAAGAGGATGAAGCTTTCTCACCAAGCGCCACTTGCAGGTTTGGACTGGAACAAAGGATGTTGATCTGAACCTGTATAACACACACGCAGATGACGTTCACTTAGAAATTCTGTTTCTATACAGAACCTGATTTATGAGTGAGGCATACACAACATGAACAAGTCAGAGTAAAGCCATTAAAAGCCAGTCAAAGTGGCCATATAATGCGATGCTACTAAAATGATAGAATGATTCTGCTGCTGAACATACAGTAAATGCTACACTGCCTGTCATAATATATAAAAGCCATCACTTAGACTTCACCTGATACTGTGGTTAACAATTACTATTGTTTCTATCGTAACAATTAGCCCAGGGACTTATCGCGGACGTTCCACATAAACTGATTTATAAAACGTTTCATTGTTTAATAAATAGAAATTGTTAGTGTTAGCAAATTGCTGTGGTATAAGAGGAATAGTCGCGGGGCAGTCGTGGCCTAATGGTCTGAGAGTCTGACTTGTAACCTGAAGGTGAACCTGAAGGTCGTGTGTTCGAGTCTCGGATCCGGCAGGGATTGTAGGTGGGGGGAGTGAATGACCAGCGCTCTCCTCCACCCTCAATACCACGACTGAGGTGAGACNGCACTTGGATGGGTTAAATGCAGAGCACAAATTCTGAGTATGGCTCACCATACTTGGCCACAAAGTCACTTCCACTTTTTCCACTTTAAAACACTTCAAGACATGCTGAGGATGCCCGTGTGCTCATGTATGCGGAAGAGGGCAGATAGGGCTTTCCTCCGAGTGTGTTACGCTGCCCCATGATGCAGCACGAGCAGCAGTTTGAAAAGATACTGTTGGCTGGCTTCACATGTCTTAGAGGAAGCACATGTTACTTTTAACCATCCCCAGCTGTCATATAACAGGGGAGAACCTGTGGGTGGGTGGGAATTGGCAGGTGATAATTGATCGCAATATCAGTATAATATCATCATTATCGCCCAGCCCTAAGTATGTCTTGATTGTCTGTCATGTCCTATAGCTCACCTGTAATAATCATGTATCTGAAACAGCAAATGTTTTACCTGGATCTGGAGCATTCTTCTGCAGTGCAGGGAAATCATTATCAAACAGGAAAGTGCTGTCATAATCAGGATTCACCTAAATGGAATGGTTTCAAAAATAAATAAATAAGATCAGTAAACATCATGTAGATTGTGGCTGTATTTTAAGTTTAACGTCAAGTTTAATGTAATAAGTTGCAAATGATCACCAAAAATATTTCACCCATACGTTACTATTAAATAATTAAATAATCTGCATGTGAGATGTGAGAAAGGTCAGCCAAGAACATCTAAATATTAAAACCATTTAAAAAAAAAATTGTTGAAATGATTCATAACTGTACAAGGACAAGTGAAGAGAGTAAAGAAAGGAAAAGAGAAATCATTATTTCCTTGCTTAGAGGACATTTTGTAATGAATACAAAGACATCGGTTTCCTCAGCGAGATGGATTTTTTTTAACGCTTCAGTAAAAGTACCCACAATGTTCACGGCTAAACTTTCATAAGAAGACACTGAAAACCGCTCAAGCAGCAAACGTTTTCACAAAGCGACACAGAAGACAATGAAGAGAAAAGGCTGAATCTGGACATAATGATCTGCATTTCTAGCACTTTGATATGAAATATCAAATATGAAGCACTTTGTAAATGTGTGTGCTGCGTGTAAAGCAACAGCAACTGAAGCACAGTCTTTAGTGCCTTAACCAAGGACGTATGCAGGGCACCATAACCTTCCAAACACCTATTTCCTTATACTATATACTATATTCCTGATCCGAGGGGTATTCCTCGGAGTGTGGGTCGCAAGGGTCCAAAGGGTGAAGTTCTAAGTTCTAAGTTCTAAGTTTCTTGAAATAATTAGGGTCCGGGAAATTGCTTTGCCATGTTACATCTTACTACAGATGTTAGACCCCGTAAATAATTAGAGTCTATAGAGTCCATAAATGTGCCTTTATAACCATGGTGGGACGTAACCATGACAACTTAGGTCAAGTCTGTATTTACATTTCACAAGCACTGTTGCCGTTTAACTAATCAATTTCATCATGCACAATGTAATTATTTATAGGCTTTATGTGACAAACACAGAACAACATAACACCCTCCGAGACGTAACCTTGATATCCGTGTGTGTGTGTGGGTGTGTGTGTGTGTTTTCAGCTGTTGTAAGTAGACAAGCAAGATAGCAAGAATATCGCCTGTAATAACACGTCAAAATATAATACACAAGGCAGCGTAAATCAGCGTTTCTCAACTAGAGCTCTGCTGACCCCTTGTGGTCTTTGGCATAATTACAGGAGGTAAGTGGGTTTGTCTTGTTATTTCTTTTATATACTACAGGTGACCAACGTGGTCTTGATCAAATCCCCAAAGTGTCGTTGACCCCACTTATATCCGAGTGTGAAGTCTTATATCTTGCACTCATATCCTTTATGTTTTTTTTTTTTAATCTGTAAATAATTTTGCAAATTATACTCACTGGCCACTTTAATATGAACACCTGTTGATGTGCTCATGCAATTATTCAATCAGCCAATTACGTGGCAGTAGTGCAATGCATAAAATCCTACAGATACAAGGCCAGAGCTTCAGGTAAAGCTCACACCAAATATCAGAATGGGGGAAAATATGATCTCAGTGACATTGACTGTGATATGGTTGTTGGTGCCAGATGTCCTGATCTCCTGGAATTGTCAAACACAGTAGTCTCTAGAGAATTAACAGAATGGTGTGAAAAACAAAAAAGCATCTACTGAGTGGCAGTTCTGGAGAAGATGAGAAGAAAGTTACAGTAACTCAAATAACCAGTAACTCTTTACAACTGTGGTGAGCAGAAAAGCAGTTCTCCTGTCAGCCAAAAACAAGAATGTGAGGATACCGTGGGCACAAGCTCTGTTCAGAAACCGTTCGGTCTCAATGAAACACAAACTGTTCGGTCTCAATGGTCTATTTTGTGTAGATTCATGATATATAATCCTATTTAAGTCAGTTCCAGGTTGTAACACTATTATTTCAGTTCCAGGTTGTAGCACTACAAAATGTGGCAAAGTTGCATACCGATGCTGACTGTATCATGTATAAAGTAAATGCTTCAGTCACCTCTTGTAGCATTTTTATGCCACACTGAAGTGTATCTGTGTAGATGAATAATGTCTCACCTTCCCATTGGGTCTGGTGTTCCCAGGACAAAGGGGATTGTTGGGGTCATGACGAGGAATGCTGTCCTCCGGCACCTTCTCCACCTGCCCTTTCCATGGCCGTTTCATCCGATGGGGCGAGACCAGAACCCAGGAATCACGCAGCGGGTTGTACCTCAGATGCTGGTGCTCTGAGACAACAAGTCATAAAAGCTTGTGAAACTGGAAACAGAGCAACAACCAGTGACAGCTGGTTACGATGATAGGTTAAAATCTATGAAACTATTAGGGCTGAGCAACGCATTACATCACAAGGCCTCATCAAGGGCACGATAAGAATGATGATGGGCAAAATGATTATACACACACATTTAAAGGAAAATAGGCAGATGTATTCATGTTGTCTAATATTTTAAGCATTACAAGACCATAATGCTCTGCTGGGTTCATGAAACGTTTAATCCGAATACCAAACAAGGTAATCAGAAATTTGGAACCCTTTTGCTCAAACACTAAACTTACGATTCAGTCATATGTCATTCTGTGTAATTTGTACTTTCATTGGACAATGTGTGCTAACTATATCTACTTTCATTGGACAATGTGTGCTTACTATATCTACTTTCATTGGACAATGTGTGCTTACTATATCTACTTTTGAGGAAAAAAGGATGATAGAGTAAAAATCCACCTCATTCAACTTCATTACACACACGACTCATGACGTACGAAATATAAGCTCAAATACAGATCAAATCTAGGGGGGTTTCATTCTGTGTAATAACCTGACAGGACTGTCATTCATTGGCTGAGTGAATCTACAGTCTGGGCTAGAAAGGAATCAGCCCCAGCCTCACTTCTCACTTCTTCATACCATTTGGAGTGTTCTTATTGTGGCTACTGGTGGTGCTGTTGTCCTTGGTGACACAAAAGTCCAAAATAATCCACCTTAAACATTTGTTAATATTCAGGGTCCCTGGAGGACTAGTGGTTAGGACACAGTGTTCTCAACGCTTCGGCCCGGGTTCGATTCCTGGCCAGGGAACTGATCCCAGCCACTGTGTGCAACAGTGCAATCCCAGTGCTGGTCCCAAGCCCAGATAAAATTGGGGAGGGTTGAGTCAGGAAGGGCATCCAGCGTAAAAACTGTGCTAAATCAAATACGTGGACCAATGATCTGCTGTAGCGACCCCTAACAGGAGCAGCCGAAACAGGAACAACAACAAACATATGTCAATATTCAAGTTTCTCCTGTTCTGCATATAGTGGGGAAAAAACAGGGGAACCTACAGAGCATTAACTCATGCCTATATCATGCACCCTAGAGGACACCTTTTCTTGAACACAGCAGCACCTAGAGTCATGTCTAGTGCAAAGGCACCTAGAGGGGGCACTTGTCATTTCCTTGCATGGAGAGGAACCTATATTGGTTGCATTGCATCTTGTTTTGTTTCCACTGGACTGTCATTAAGGCAATTCATCATGTTTCTTCAAACATATGCAAACCCTTTAGATCACTCCATCATGTTTTGTCGCATGGGGGGCATGAGAGCATTTCATCCCAAGTCCACAATGCCAGCCATCCCTAACAATAAGAGTCTTCAGTATAAACACTGTAGAATTGCATTTCAATGTAGCTTGATTGTATATGCATATTGTAATGTCAGCTTAGCTCTCTCGATTGGACAAGGCAAAGTTCTCTTAAGGGAGACAATAAAGGCTAATCTGATCTGATCTGATCTGATCTGGTTCTGGACTGATGTAAAATGTCAAAGAAGAAGAGTTGTCAGTAAAGATTGAATGTTTCTATTGTACATGATCTAAATGTTGCCAAGACATAAACCTATATGAATGGTAGATCTGGTGAATTATAGGCAATGTAATGTACTGGCATCATAAACGTTTTTGGTGAGAAAAGGTTTTTGGTGCAAAAGGATCATTTAGACTGTTGGGGAAAATAGGCAATTTGGATTATTGACAGTATAATAGTGAGAATATTATCAGTTAAAATCCAGATTTAGTAGAACGCAGAAGTTTATTCACGTGACTTGTCACGAGATGACGTCAATAGTGTGTGTGTGTGTGTGTGTGTGTGTGTTTCCATATTAAGAATGTTTGTGTGCTGCTAAAAAGAATGACAGTTAAAGGGAGAATAATGACTATCCATGCAAACTGCACAAGTGTGAAGAGAATAAGGGAAAAAAAAACATGGGTCGTGCATGTGAACATAATTACCTCTGGGATCAAATTGGATTTTGCTTGCAGTCTCCGAGGCGTCCATGGCAACCTATAGCCTAAAAAACGAGCTAAAAAGCTACTACAGAGTTATTACCCCACTGTCCATACACATTAATACTAACGTTATCCGTCATCATTCAAAACATGAGGAAGTAGGAGGCAAGTTTCTTTTCTTTACACATGAGTGAGCGCATATGGGTTGCGCAATACTAAGAATAATTTTCACTGGATTTTACTTCAATAATACTATATTAAATCATTTCAAATATGCATTTCGCCTAAAATTAATTTAAAGTATGTTGCTTCTCATTTTTATCATTTAACTCCTTGTTTAAGCTACACAGAATAAATAAAAATATCTATTTAAATGCGCATTCAAGCGCCGTGTTGATGTTTAGAATTGCACTGTTGCATCGCTCGTCCTAGTACAGATCTTTCATTTCATTGGTTGAGAGTTCCTTAAGATGACTCTTGATTGGTCGAAATTGATAAGCTCACGCGCGTCATTATCACCGAGTTCACTGGTTTGCCATGCTAGCCTGTTAGCTAGCAGAGGTGTTTGAAGGAGTTTGAATGAAAGTGTGTCAGGTGGTTTTTTAGTTGTTAGGTTTTGATATTTTGTGTAGGTTTTTTTTTTAATGTAGCATTGCAGGCAATTGGTTTCGACGTAATGTTTGCAACTAGGAAATTGCTGAAACTCGTGGTGTTTGTCGGAGTGTTGGTGTTAGTCATACAGTACTTACATTACTGGTTAGCCAGTAAACAGTATGTGTTCACGAAAGAAGACGTCGCCAAACTGGCCAAACAGTACGCAGGTGAGTTCAGACAGAAATGACTGAATAATAAGTGAAATGCTGTAGTGATTCTGAAATGCCTGCAGATGCAGCCAGCTGATTAACTCTGAAGCATGTCAGATGCATCTAGCTATGTGCCATGTGTTTCTATACTCAGCTTGGTATTCAGTGTCTTAGCTAAAATTATATTTGTGGTTATCAGAGATGGCCATTTGATCTCTAGCCTGATATTTGCCTCTGAGATTAAAGGTCACTTGACAGGCTGGCTGCTCTGATCACCACTTATATGATAGATCAATATGAGATCAGATTGAATGCAGAGGCGTGTCTACTCCAGCTCTGACCTCAAGTCAGATCTCTGAGAGGTCTGTTCTTATGCTATGCGAATAATTCATTCATTCACTCATTCGTCTCTAGTAACTGTTTTATCCCGGTAAAGGGAAGAAGTGGGTCTGGAGCCTATCCCGGGAACACTGGACATGAAGCGGGAACACACCTTGACATATGGACAATTTGTAATAGCCAATGTTTTTCAGAGGTGGGAGGAAACCAGAGAACCCAGAGGAATCCCACCCACTGTGTTATTGTTCTTCCCCCTATGAAAATGATGCATATTTAATTAACAAAGTGTACTTTGAGCATTAGGATTGAGCAACTGAAAGTCAGTCATAGTGAGCTATATAAATTTCGACCAAAAAGGGTTACTGACTACTTTTTTTTTTTTTTTTTTTTTTTAAACATATGCTGAAAACTGGTACTATACTAATACATTACTTTCTGTGTTGCCATGTTAGACTTCTGTGAAAACATTCCCAGGATGTAAATCCCAGATCTGTCTAATCTCTATTTTTCTTTGTGCATGTGTGTGTGATCCTGTAGGTCAGGATCATGAGCAGGCGTTCTCTAAAGTAGTGGTGGAGTTGCGGAAACGCTACCCGGGCCACATCCTGCCTGACGAGGACCTGCAGTGGGTGTTTGTAAATGCCGGGGGTTGGATGGGCTCCATGTGTTTGCTCCACGCCTCCGTCACCGAGTACGTGCTGCTCTTCGGGACCGCCGTTGACACAAGTGGACACTCAGGTGAGTATGCTTAGTTACGTAGATTGACATAAGATGAATTCAATCATTTGTGCCCATGACCTAGAGCAGGCAGTCATCCTTAACTTCAGTCTCTCTCCTCGATTCCACTGGTACAAAGCAACTTGCTTCTTGTTGTGTCATATACAGCGGGTTATCTCACTGGTTGCCCTTTGAAAGTTCAGGGTGGGGTTTGATTAACCTTTTTGAGCACATTGGCAAAGCATAAAATCCACATTGTACAACACCTTCTCCATAGGAACGCAAAACAGTTTTGCTGCTCATCATCTGTATACAGTCTTAGCTTATAGGATGTGCTGATATATTCTAAAAGATCATCCTTTTTTTTTCCCCCTCAGGTCGATACTGGGCTGAGATATCAGACACCGTAATTTCTGGGACTTTCAGGCAATGGAAAGAAGGATCAACTAAAAGTGAGACTTACTACCCAGGTATGAAAATCATTACAAATATTCATAGCATCCATTTGTCGACATCTGTTAAAGGAATAATTCAGCATTTTCAGCCTAATCTTTATTTACCGCAACCGTAATGTACAAGATGTTCAACATGTTTCCCTACACAGAGAAAAGAACAGAAAAGCACTTTACTCAAAACTTACTTATAATAGAAGTGTAAGAGCAGTTGTTGGGACTGTCAGTAAACATGTATGGGAAAACAGGTAGTGTTTCACACTTTAGTGAATTCTTTAGTCAAAGGTATTTGTTAACTAAGTATGAAATCTGTATGATTCATACTTTCAAAGATTTTTCAGAGCAGAGAATCTGTGGTTTTGCTTTACCAAGATCGCTGAAAATAAGCGTGCACATGCCTCACGTTTTGACCTGCCGAAACAACAATGCCACTAAACATTCAGCAAAACGCAAACAATTGATAGTGATTGATAGTGGTCAAACATTCTCTCATGTCTCTAACATTACATAAATTAAGGGCTTAAGATTAAAATGTAATGGTTGCATTACGTTGTTGTATTATAAACATCTTGATTGTATTGACAGAATTCAACAACTGCCCTTAGAATTCAATTATAAGTAAGTTTCAAGTAAAGAGGTTTCTCAGTACAGTAGAATGAAATCTGCCAAAATTCATGTTTGTGGTAATCTCACATAATCTCACAGAGCAGTAAATAGAAATTAGGTGAAGTATGGTTAGGTGGTAAGTATTCTCATAATGCAAATTTCGAGGAAGCAATGTTAAACAGTTCTGTGTATCACTGTGTTGTGTGATTGGATTCGGCTTTGACAGGTGACACAATCGTGCATTCGGTGGGCGAGGCGACCTCGGTGCAATGGACTGCAGGGACCTGGATGGTGGAATACGGCAGAGGATTCATTCCATCCACACTGGGTTTTGCGCTAGCAGACACGGTGTTCAGCACGCAGGACTTTGTAACACTCTTCTACACCTTTCGTGTATACATGAAGTGTCTGCTACTGGAGGCCAACACTTTCCTAACTGAAGCTGGTGTCTTCTAAAGACCACAGTGATCTCCAGTGCCATCGTACCACTTCAGTGCCATCCTGTAACAGACTGACATGCAAGAGAACAGACAATCTAAGCTTCTGGACTGGACTTTCTCAGGCAAATAATGACAGCCTGCAGAAAAAAGTGAGATGGTTCTCATAACATAAATGCCATCTAGAGTATTTGATTATCTTATGTTGGGGAAGAGTCTTAATTGTTAGCCATTGTACATCCATCAGATGTAAAAATCCAGATCCATCAGATATAGGAACACGGAATTGTTCATTACTTACAATACCTCACAGAACGCCTTAGACTGTGAAGAATTACTGTCACCAGTAATTTGTGTGAATTGTTTATGGCAATCATTTCTGTCAAGCTTTTCTCCACAATAAAACTTTATACTGTTCTGTGCTGTTAATTACATGTGTTTGAAATGATCTCACAAGTAATTGCTTGACTGTCTGAACTGTCTTTCATTTATTTCCTAGAACTGCTATTCTCTCAGGTATCCAGTGGATCCAATTAAAGTTATGCAATATAACTTCTGTCCTCTAATAGCACTGTAGAGCGCCATAGGGTTAAACGGATCCTTGAAAACTATCGTTTCTTAAAGACAGGTAGCACACGGATGGCTGGTCATGATATCAGATGGGAGGGCTAAAATCTAACATCAAGGTTCAAGGTTCTTTATTTGTCACATACATTACATATATGTGATGTATTCATGTGGTGAAATGTTTTTCTTTAGCGCCTCGTCCCACAGTACAACAGTGATAAATAAGAATACAACGGGATATAATAAAAAACGAATATAAAAAAGCAGATTATAATGAACAAAATGGAAAAACAGAATAGAAGAATAGAATCTATTAGACAAAATATAGATGTTATATGTAAAAATATGTTTAACATCTATCAATAGCTTGATAATAAATGTATTAGGATGCAGCAATGCATTTTATCACAAGGTCCCATCAATGGTATAAGAATGAGAAGGAAAAAAATGGGTAAAATATTATGCAGGTTCCCGGTTAAATCCTTTAAGTCGATGTGGAGTTTTGCATGTTCTCCTTGTGTCCATATGGGTTTCTACTGGCGAGTGGCCAGTGTCCTCCCACATGCCAATAGATGGATGCTAGATATATGGATTTTTTTTTTAATTCTCTAGTTATTTCTCTTCCACACTTTGCTCTTCTGGTTCTTCCATTTCTGAAGCTTTTCACCGTTCATGAAAACCTCTTCTCCAACTCTGAAACGAGAGCTGTTTCCCATGTACTCTTCACATGACACATGACTTCTCACAACAAACTGCTTGAGAGTTTGAACTCTAAATAAAAGAGTAAAATGACAAACTGGTTTTTTTTGAGAGAGAGAGCGAGAGAAGATCGAGGCTGGTGAGGGAATGGCTGTTCATCGCAGTTAAAACATAAGGAAGAACAGGCACTAATATGTCTCTTGGACATTCCACAACATTAAATGTAATCGCTATAAACAGATAAACTGCTCTATGTGTTGTTCATTAATAAACTAAACATGTTAATCACTGGTTAGTAGCTGTGATCATTTTGGGGAGGGATGGGGGTCAGGGGGCATTGAATGGGCACCACTCATAAAAGTGTAAAGCTGTCCGGTCTGCATATATGCTTGTTAAACATCCCATTTCAGACTTGCTGTTAGAACCTCCACTCTTGGGGAGTGGGGATTTTGTCCCTCAGGCACTGATGTCAGACGAGGAGACCCGGGGCACAGTCAGCGTTCCAGTTCAGTCCAAAGGTGTTCAGTGGAATTGAGCTCAGAGCTCTGTGCAACTGATTTGAATTCTTCCGCTCCAACCTTCTCAAACCATGTGTTCATGGAGCTTGCTTTGTGCACAGGGGCATTGTCATACTGGAACAGGTTTGAGCCTCTTAGTTCCAGTGAAGAGAAATTATAATGACATTCTATACAATTATAGTGTGCTTCAAATTTTGCGGTAAAGGATTGGGGAAGGAACACATATGCGTGTTGTGGTCAGTTTGTGTCCCCAAACTTTTGGCCTTATAGTGAACATAAAGCACATGCAAATAAATAAACAGTAATACAGATAAAGAGTGTGACTTCATGTGCTATATTATTATTAAGAAAAAGCAATCAGTAAACTTGTTTTTTTAGAGAAATTGTAGAATATAGACACTATAACTCATAGCTAAGGGGATGCAAACTTATGCACAACGTAGAGACGTGACGTCACGGAGGCTGCGCGTGCAACAGGCTGCTGAGTGCATGTCGTGCAGCCAGACTCCACATTTATCTGGAAACACAATGGAGTTGTCATATCAAGCCATCAAAACTGCAAACCAGGCAAGAGAAGCAGTAAGTCAGCAGTAATTGCTCATTTATAGCATTGTTTTTGATTTTAGCGTCTAGGTTATTAGCTCTTAGCTAGCTACCTAATTAGCATAACTATAACAGTGAGACGCTTTGCTGCTTTCCTGCTGGTCCTTTAGTTATTAAAAGAAAACATGAAAATATTTGTTTCTAATTGTTTATTTGGTTAATTAATAATTGGTATTGTGTGGCGAAATTTGTGTCTTTTTTTTTTTTTAATGCTAATTTGTGACCGACAAACGGTCTGCTGAGTCCTGTGTTGCCAAGGCAACGTGTCACGTGATGGCGTCTAATTCATAATGGTGGACGTTTGGCGCCATCTTGTGATTCTAAGTGGTTTCTGTTATTAAGAAAAAGTATAAAAGTATTTTTAAAAAGTGTTGTAATTTTAACAAAATGCTGTTTTTCAGGACGAATTAAGAACAGAGACCAGAAGAAGGAATTTGCTTATATTAATTTATCATCATTTAATGGAGGAAGGGTGAGAGTTTGAGTTTCTGTAGTAAACTGGGATTGTTCACGTGCCACTGGCATTCAGATAAGAAGTCTCTTTTTCCTTCTCTTCACCTGCACAGGTATGTGGATGCTGCTAGTGCACTGGAACAAGAGACCCGTCTTGGGTTGCGTAGGTTTGAAGTGTGCGACAATGTTGACTTGGATACAGTTCTCATGGAGTATGAAAGCTTTTATTTCATTAAGTTTCAGAAATATCCCAAGCTAACAAAGAAACTGCCAGAACAAGGTAAGTGGGAGTATAACATAGTATAACTCAAAGCTTTGTCTGAATGCCTGGTGAAGCAAAGACAAATACTGAAAATACTAATCTGTCCTTATAAATTTAATCCAGAATTATTGGCACCCTTCATGAAAATGATGACAAAAAAGTATGTAAAATGAATAACACGTACAGCAGGTGATATTTTGAGCATATATAGAGGGTGAGGCTGTACAGTTTTATTTTAACACATTTCTTTTAACATAAAAAGTGTCAGGGGGTATGGTGGCTTACCACTGTTGGCTCGCACCTCTGGGGATGGGGGTTCGAATCCCGCCTCTGCCCTGTGTGCATGTTCTTGCTGTGCGTCGAGGGCTTCCTCTGGGTACTCTGGTTTCCTCCCCCAGTCCAAAGACATGCGTTGTAAACTGATTGTCCATAGTGTGCGAGTGTGTGTGTGTGTGATTGTGCCCTGCGATGGGTTGGCACCCTGTCCATGGTGTCCCACGCCTTGTGCCCCGAGTCCCCTGGGATAGGCTCCAGGTTACCCCACGACCCTGTACAGGATAAGCGGTACAGAAAAATGAAAAAGCCGTTATTGAATTTAGAGAAGCACAAATCAAGTGTACACCTGGTTTTACCCCAGTAATCAGCTTATTAAACCATATACCAGTAATCTTTATCTTAATTCTTTACTGCTTTTGAGCAGCAGAGTGAAAAGCCACTCAGAAATAGTAAATACCATAGACTTCCACTGTGTCCAATATGGCACCCTGCTCCCTACTCCCTACTCCCTACTCCCTACAATCTCCAAAGTGCATAATGGGGTTCTGGAGCTAAGATGCATCATTTCAGTGTTTTGTAGGATTTCAGGAGCACTTTCAATATTCTATGCTGTGCTTTTAGACATGATTATAAAACTTAAATAAAAATTCCCTTACTTGTCAATACGGTGTTGCTTGAGACATGAAATGGTGATAAAGCAAAATTTTATTTTCATTCCAAATTGAAATCCTAAATGAATATGTTATAAGTCACGTAAAATATGTTTAAAACAGGAAGTTAGGAGAATAAAAGCGATTTTAAAAATTATTCATGTGTTGGCTAAGGGTGCCAATAATTTTCCACATTTTTGAGAGACAATCCTATTTAAAAAAAAAAAGAAGAAGAAGAAGAAGAAGAAGAAGAAGAAGAAGAAATTTAAAACATTTCTTATAAGAATAGAATGATTCTGTTAGTGTAAGCAGGAAAATTTTAATCAGAGTGTAATGTTTATTTTATATAGTAATTTTTGCCATTGTCTTGAAGAATCCAATAATTCTTGTGTTAACATTTTTGTATATTAAAATATGCACAAATACTAGTAATGCTTGCTTGTCTGTAGTGTGTCTTAATGCTACCACTTTTCCACCTAGGTGAGAATAGACGTGTTAGAAGCTCCGATAAGAAGAGGTCAGTATGCTTGATATTTTTCCAGAATTTATAGTGCATTCACCATCAATTTCATTCTCCCTTTTTTTTTGTTAAAAAAAATTGTCTGAAAGGACCCCAAGTGTAACAAAAACACTGCCTAGAATCACAGGTGTTCAGCGTGCGCCGTCCAGGAATGGGATTAAAAAGCAAGAGTCCAAGGCAGCAGGGAAGGATTGTATGAAGTCTGGAACTGTGAGTTTATCCCACGAATGTTTAAAGATGGATGTGCAGAGTGCTTTGATGCCAAATCTCCCCCAGATTGCTTTTCTCAGTCGTTGGTCACAGACATCGCAGCTGTCTGATTTTGTTTCAGGAGAACGGAGGATCATATCTCCCAGAGAGCAATGAGTTTGGCCTCAATGTGTCGTCCATCATTAGGAATGGAGTTGGCGAGGGGATGCAGATGAAGAAGGTAGCCCCTATCTTGCTTTTCAGTTTTGCATTTAACAAATAAAAGGACAGTAGTTTAGCTTGTTGGATTGAGCATAGTCATAGCTATTTTTAACCCTTTTATAGAAAGGCTTCTCAGACCTGCCTCTACCCACTCATTAATTATGTAAATCCTGTGAATTCAGAAACTTCTTGCACTATTCTGACAAACCAGACCTCTAGCTTTAGACATCATTTCATCTCATAACATGGCCAAAACCCACCTACTTACACTCACACAGGCTATTTGACTGACACTGAAAATACCCAACCACAAACTGTTTCTCAAGCATTTCAGCAAACATACAAGGACATCTTGTTAACCCACTGCTGGCTGTATCAAACAAAACTATGTCCTGCTTTGTTTAGTTTTTGATTTCCATCAGTACCCACAGAAGTGTGGTGATCCAGTAAGAATACAACCTTCAAGATCATGAAGCTTGTGGCCAGAAAAGTGTGCAAAACATATGAGCTTGAGTGCTCAAAACTCATACGGGGCGCTGTGCTCATTTGAAATTACGAATTTCAGCTAATCACCAAAACAGCTCACTATACCTTTACTTAGTTAGTTATGGTCAGGTAGAGCTGATGGTAAAACATCTTGTGCGACAGTAACTGCTCCAAGCCTATACCTGTATAGAATTCCACATCGATCTCAAATGTAGGAATGTTTCAGATTACAATTACATGTACAGTGGTGCTTCGCTAGCAGAAGTAATTCCATTTTATCTCTCTGCAGGCTCAACTGGTGGACTACAGGGGTCTCATTCAGGAGGCTATTAAAGGAACCTTTAATGAAACAGCAGCAAACAGCTTGTCCTGTAATCCTGATCCTTCAGTAAGTTCACAGTCTTCTAACCATCATACTTAAGCAGAAGCCTTTTTAGCAGGTAACCGTTTTGGCTGTAATCCACAAATTACTAGTTCTAATCACTATGGCATTCACGCAGGAGCGGCTGCTCAAACCCATCAGTGCCTTCTGTGGGATGAACAGCGAGACAAGAGAGCTAGCAGCAGTTATTAGTCGAGTAAGTGCGGTTTACACAAACCATACAATTCTTCTGATTGTTCTGTATTGAAGAAATAAATGAATGATGATATTTATCACAGATGTGACTCAGTTGTAATTCACAATACAATTCTCTCTGTGTACAAGTTCACATCTGAAACTGAGTCTATGCTACACAATCTCTTACAAACCCTGAGTGTGTTTACACGTACTTTAAAAATCTGATCACTATCTGATTTTGTTAGTTAACGGATTATTAGTGGGCATTAGTGGTACGCAGCATCTTATACTGGATTAAAGCCGTTATTGAATTTAGAGAAGCACAAATCAAGTATACACCTGGTTTTACCCCAGTAATCAGCTTATTAAACCATATACCAGTAATCTTTATCTTAATTCCTTACTGCTTTTGAGCAGCAGAGTGAAAAGCCACTCAGAAATAGTAAATACCATAGACTTACACTGTGTCCAAAATGGCACCCTGCTCCCTACTCCCTACTCCCTGCTCCCTACAATCTCCAAAGTGCATAATGGGGTTCTGGAGCTAAGATGCATCATTTCAGTGTTTTGTAGGATTTCAGG
>CM074961.1:15851335-15862817 GCA_037577455.1 Pangasius macronema
AAGTGCATAATGGGGTTCTGGAGCTAAGATGCATCATTTCAGTGTTTTGTAGGATTTCAGGAGCACTTTCAATATTCAACTCTGTGCTTTTAGACATGATTATAAAACTTAAATAAAAATTCCCTAACTTGTCAATATGGTGTGGCTTGAGACATGAAACAGTGACGAAGCAAAATTTTATTTTCCTTCCAAATTAAAATCCTGAATGAATAGTTATAAGTAACGTGAAATATGTTTAAAACAGGAAGTTAGAATTTTACATCATATTATTATTTTTTTTATCGGGTTTATTGGTGGTTGTTTGTCATGTATTTAGAAATAAATTTGAAGTTAATTCTGTTTTTTTTTTTTCATTTTTTTTATTAAATCCATGTAATTATTGCAGAATCCAAGAATTATTGCAGTTATTAGATTATTTTACACATGTAACNCACACACACACACACACACACACACAAAACCCCTAAGGAACAGATATTAATGAATTGCTGGTGTTTCATCTTTCTCCTGTCTTTCCATAAAGGATATCTATTTACACAACCCCAACGTGCACTGGGACGACATTATAGGCCTGGAGGCTGCCAAGCGATTAGTCAAAGAGGCTGTCGTCTACCCCATTAAGGTGCACGGCTGCTAAACACTGGTATTTCTCAAACTGCCACCACGCTTCGATTCTAAATATCTCACTAAAGGCTAAGAGGATAGCAAAGCGGGGTGGTTATAGCTTTCGATGGCATTAAATCCATACTTGAATACCACCCAACCTTTCCCCACGTCGTTTCTTAGTCATTTTCTCTTTATATACGCCAATGAAAAATCGGTCATGACACAAAGAATATTTGTGTCTGTTTTATTAATAGAAAAATTGTGTAGCGTATTTGGGAAAGAATGTCAAGTAGCTGTTAAGCTTACATATAATGTAAATTATAATATATGTGTATATATAAATCTTTTTATATAATGTTAGATAGATTTTTTTTTTGTACTAGTATGATTATACTAATAGTTTGCTGTCAGGATGTCGTTGTTAAAGCAGCTCAGTGAGTGTCAATACTAAACACCTCCCCTGAGTCTCAGTCAAGCCTGTTAGTGGAACAGTAAATAATACTAATAAGGCATGACCCACTGGGAAGCTGTTAAGACAATCAATAACATGCAAGATTTTTTACGTCGCCATGTAATGATGAGGGAAATCAGAGTGTAATGTTATTTATATCATGGCGCTGTGGAATTCTGTAATCTGATTGGTCAGAAGGTGTTGATTCGTTTTCTTTAACAGCAACCCTGACACCACTTCATCGTGTTTTATGCCTTACGTACGTCCTCAATATATTCTCTCAATCTCTGCAGTACCCTCAACTGTTCACAGGAATTCTCTCGCCATGGAAAGGTTTGCTGCTTTACGGGCCTCCAGGTTGGTGTTTGTGTTAAAGGAGAATGCGACTGTGTTTGATCCATGTATTTTATTCTTATATTAATACGTCTCTTAAAACACACAGGCACAGGAAAGACCATGCTGGCAAAAGCGGTAGCTACAGAATGCAACACAACGTTCTTTAACATCTCTGCATCTAGCATCGTAAGCAAATGGAGAGGAGATTCGGAGAAGCTGGTCCGGGTCAGTATCATCAGTATCTCTGTCTAGAAATGGCACATGGTTTGTTCTCTACACGACCTTAATTCTAGAAAAAGACAGGAGAGGAAAGTTTTTTTAGGCAAGGCATTTTATTCACACCAGTATAATACATCATGACATTCTGTTACTTGGTAGGATCTCAGCTGTATTTATAAAATACGGTATAGGTGTATAAATATTATGTTTTTTCTGTTGCAGGTTTTGTTTGAGTTGGCAAGATATCATGCCCCATCCACCATCTTTCTGGATGAGCTGGAGTCAGTGATGGGTCAGAGAGGTGTTGGTCCAGGGTAGGGTTAATTCCCCTCGCATTAGTCTATAGTGCTGTAGTGTCGTCATGCACTATATGACCAGAAGTATGTGGACACCCCTCCTAATTATTGAGTTCAGGTTTTTCAGCCACACCCATTGCTAACCGGTGCATAAAATCAGGCACACAAGCCATGCAATCTCCATAGACAAACACTGGCAGTAGATTGGGTCATACCGAAGAGTGCAGTGACTTTAAACATGCCAGAGTCATAGGATGCCACCTTTGAAACGAGTTCGTTCAGTAATATTCTGCCCTGCTAGATCTGCATCAGTCGACTGTAAGTGCTATTGGTATCAAATGGAAGTATTTAGGAGCAACAGTAGCTCAGCTGCGAAGCAGTAGACCATGACAACTCACTGAACAGGGCCGCTGAGTACTGAAGCATGGAGCATGTAAAAAGCGCCTATCCTCTGAGACAGAGTTCCACGGAACTGCGCTCAGAAGCAGCAACAGCACAAGAACTGTGTGTCGGGAGCTCCGTTAAATGGGTTTTCATGGCAGAGCAGCTGCAAACATGCCTACGATCATTATGCGCAATGCCAAGCATCATCTGGAGCGGTGTAAATCACGCCACCACTGGACTCTCGAGCAGTGGAAATGTTCCCTGGAATGATGAATTACGCTGCATTATCAGGTAGTCTAATGGACGAATGTGTCCTAGCAAATGCCAACAGTAAAGTTTGGTGCAGGAGGGATACTGGTCTAGGGCTGTTTTTCAGGGTTTGGGCTTGACCCCTTAGTTCCAGAGAAGGGTAATGTTAATGCTACAGCATACAAAGACATTTTAGAAAACTGTATGCTTCCAACTTTGTGGCAACAATTTGGAGAAGGCCCTTTCCTGTTCCAGCATAACTGTGCCTCTGTGCACAAAGCGAGGTCCATAAAGACATGGTTTGACGAGTTTGGTGTGGAACTCGAGTGGCCTGCACAGAACCTCAACCCCACTGAACACCTTTGGGATGAACTGGAAAGCTGACTGCGAGCCAGGTCGTCTTATCCAACATCAGTGCCTGAGCTCACTAATGCTGTTGTGGCTGAATGAGCACAAATTCCCACAAACACACTGCAAAATGTAGGAAGTCTTCCCAGACGAGTGGAGGCTGTTCTGGATGCAAAATGGGGACCAGCTCCATATTAATGCGCATGGTTTTGGAATGGGATGTCCAACAAGCTCATATAGCTTTGATGGTCAGGTGTCCACATACTTTTGGCCATATAGCGTATGTTACGCAATGTAGATGAAATAATCTAAAGCTACACTCAGTTTGTGCTGTCATATTTTATCACTTCATCCATATATATTATTAGTTTATTATTTTATGCCACCACAGACAAAAAAGCATTTACAGTAGCACTGCACTATGCTTTTTAAGCAAATTAAATTATAGGAATTAGGAGGAATGACCATGCTTTATAAAGAAGTTATAAAAATGTTTATATTTAACCACAAGAGTTTACATTTCTTAGACCGCCTGCGATCCACATAAAAAAGCTTCATACAGAAAAAAAAGTTTCAAGAAACAATAAATTGCTTTTAATGTTAGTTCCACAAATGGAAAACAGAAAAAAAATCACAATACCCTGTCAAGAAACCAAGATTCTGTGAATATGCACATTGGAAACGCCCCCAAATCATACATGCCCTGCCCCCATATTGCCATATTGAAGTGACTTGTGGCCAAGTGTGGTGACCCATACTCGGAATTTGTGCTCTGCATTTAACCCATCCAAGTGCACACANAGGGTGGCAGAGAGCGCTGGTCATTCACTCCCCCCACCTACAATCCCTGCCGGACCTGAGACTCCAACCCACGACCTTCGGGTTCACCTTCAGGTTACAAGTCCAACTCTCAGACCATTCTCAGATCCATAGGATCATGATGATCAAAATGATTTTTATATATTTTTGAATAAAATGAGATCTAACATTGTGTATAAAAGTGTTGTTAATGATGAGGTCATTTAGTTAGTTTGTGAGGTTTAACTGAATTGACATACCTAAGCACATTTTCATGCAAACCACTTCTTTGCTGTGTTTCCCCTAAGAGGTGAGCATGAAGGCAGCAGGAGGATGAAGACAGAGCTCCTGGTTCAGATGGATGGACTGGCACGCTCTAACGACCTGGTGTTTGTTCTGGCTGCCTCAAACCTACCCTGGTGCGCAGGAGAAGATACACTGCTGCTGGCACACACTGTAGGTGAATACCCTGTAGGTCCTTTTTCAAACCTCTCTTACTCTGTTTTGTTCTCAGGGAGCTGGACCATGCAATGCTGAGAAGACTGGAGAAGAGGATACTCGTGGGTCTGCCTTCTGGTCCAGCCAGAAAGGCAATGATCAATCACTGGCTTCCTCCAATCAGCAATACAGGAGGGGTGGAGCTTCGAACTGAGCTAGACTATGATGTGCTTGCAGAGGTGCGTCACATGAACCACTGCCGATCAACATTGTAAAAAAATGAGATTATACAGCAAATAGCTAGGCTTATATACAGCATGTTTCCAGAAGGTTCTGAGGAACTAAAGAGCTTGAAACTATACTGAACAAGAACTACACAATACCAGGACAAGTGCAAGAGGAGACACATCTGTATTATTTCAGCTCATGACCAGGTTATAGCCTCAGTAAACATAGAGGAGGCTGAGATTAAAGATGTGTGATTTGAACCTATTTTTACAGTTGCGCTTGCGCTTTACCAGTTGTGCTGTGTGCCACCTCTGATATCAAACAAGCTATAGTCATCTTTTTGTTAGATAAGGTTTCTGAAAATGTCTGTTCAGTTTTAATTCGACCAATTATCAACACACATCACAACAAAGTTCTTGGTCTGTCGCTTTAGATATTAATGGTTTCCTACATTACCCACAATGCTGTTTGACTACCAGCTGATAGTGACGCCAGTGTTAATTAGTCTTTGCTCAATCTCCGCCTAAAGAGAGCAATGCAGCAGTGCTTTAGTCCTTTCACTATTTCTATGTTGGATTTCTCATTATTATTACATTGTAAACTAGTGAGTGAGAAAAGAAGCCCTTGTTCTTTTGTTTTTAGGAGCTAACAGCGAAACTTGACCGTTATCACTTATGTTTGACATTGTTTACATTTTTTTCTGAAGCAGCCATTGTAACTGTGCTAGCACTGTCCCCCTGTGTATCGACGCAACACACAACCACCAGCTTCTCACAGCAATAATGAAAAAACTGCACTGACCAAGAAATTAGCACTATAATCACTAAATAGATCAATATAGTTCAATATAAACATAATTATATATATATATGTGTGTGTGTGTGTGTGTGTGTGTGTGTGTGTGTGTGTGTGTGTGTGTGTGTGTGTTCCTTTAAGGATGCTTGTGTTAATAACAGACATTTTGATATTTAAGGAAACAGACGGTTACTCCGGCTCAGATATCCGGTTGGTCTGTAAGGAAGCGGCGATGAGGCCTGTCAGGAAGATTTTTGACACCCTGGAAAATCACACTGAGGGTACGGCTGTAGTTTAGTTTTTTTGTTTGTTTTTTTTTCCTCTCTCATGTCTAAACTATATGAACATGTGTTAAAATGCACTGCTCCAGCTCAGTCCCATGTCTCCACAGGTCACAGCCACATGCCGCTTGTTAAACTAGAAACAGTGACCACAGCAGATTTCCTGCAGGTCATCGCTCACACCAAACCATCGGCCAGGAACCTGACAGACAAATTCTCTGCCTGGGAGAGAGAGTACGAGTCTGTCTGAGCTTACACTCCGGACTGTGAGAACAACGGTAGTGTAAATACTGCATCCAGATCAAATCTTCTCAAACTGAACACAGGTTGCATACCATAAAGCAGGACAACAATGTAATATAATACAGAGTCAGATTACATTCTGATAAATGTACAGAAACTGGAAATAAAAACTTTAATGTTTTGTATGTATTTAAATGTTCATTTTTTTTAATCAAGAACAGCTGATCTCAAATATTCATTCAGCATTCATTCATTCATCTTCAGTAACCACTTTATCCTGGTCAGGCTGGATGGGACACCAGTCCATCTCAAGGAACAATGCACACACACACACACACACACACACACACACATTTACACACTCATTCACATCTAGGGGCAATTTAGAGTCACCGATCCACCAACAAGCACATTATGGGAGGTGGGAGGAAACCTGACAACCTGGAGGAAGCCCATATGGACACAGAGAGAACATGAAACTCCACACAGAAAGTAACGTGAGCTCTGGGGACCCTGGATTTATTTTGCCATCATGGACTACTCTGTATTTGTTGGAGAACAACAAAATACATCACTCAAAAAGTCTTATATGTCTCAGCTATATCTTATAAGCTCCATAATCACTTTAATGCATTTATGTGACACAGTTTAAATATCCCCAGAAGTTTAAAATTAATTAACACAGCATGCATGCAAACCATAAAAATCCACACAATGATGTCCTATGTACACAACATTTAAACCACTCAGTCCTGTGCCATGTGCAAATATTAATAATGCAAACCCATCCCACAGAAATTTAAGGGCAAAACACAAAGAAACCAATGTTAACTGCACAGTTTCTCAATTTTTAGTGCCAAATTGTTACTACCACATTAATGCTAGAGCCTTGGTTAGCCCAGGTGGCTTAGTTAGCATTGCACACTATATGGCCAAAGGTTTGTGGACATATGACCATCATATCCACAACTTTATAGGGTGTCTTTGTATGATGTAACTTTACAGTTTCCTTTCACTGGAACTACAGGGCCCAAACATGTTCCAGGATGACAATACTCTGTGCACAAAGCAAGCTCCATGCAAAGTTGGAGTAGAAAAACTTGACTGTCCTGCACAGAGCCCTGGGAAGAACCCAGAGAACCTGGAGGAAACCCGCAGACATATGGAGAACATGCACAACTGCACACAGAGTAATCTGAGCCAGCAGATGGCGTGGGTATGTAGAAATCAGGGTCGCCAGATAGAATCTATTAATATCCATTTAAAGCCTTACAAATTAACTTTTAAAGTTAGAAATAAACCTGAAAAAAATATAATCCCCAATTTATCAGCACGAAGATATGTTCTCCAGAGCACTTTGTAAAATATGATCTGGAAACCCTAGAAGAACACTTATTAGCAGAGGGGTAAAAGCTCAGAAGAAACTAATTAACTGCAAGTTGTCTTGTCTTGTCTTGTCTTGTCTTGCCTTGTCGTCGTCCCCCCACTCCCCCCGCACTCCATGGAAATTCGTTTGCAGATGTTTTCTCGCGTTGCTGTTGTTCTCCTCCAGTCCAGCGGGTGGCGCTAACGCAGCAAGCGCCAATATGCCACAAACAAGTCAGCACAAAAAGCGAAGAAGAAGAAGAACCAAATAAACCGCTTGTCTTAAGTAAGGATCTTTTGAACTTCTTGTTTTTGACACTATTTTATGTTTAGAGTTTAGAGATAGTTTCTCATCATTGTCAGATTTACTGCACCGTGTTTTCAACATTGATAAAAGCAGGTTTAATGATTTAACCGGTGTGTGTGTGTGTGTGTGTGTGTGTGAGAGAGAGAGAGAGAGAGAGAGAGAGAGAGAGAGAGAGAGAGAGAGTGTGAGTGACAGTGTGTGTGTGAGAGTGAGTGACAGTGTGTATGAGTGTGTGAGAGAGAGAGAGAGTAAGTGACAGTGTGAGTGTGTGTGTGAGAGTGAGTGACAGTGTGTATGAGTGTGTGAGAGAGTGTGTGTGTGTAAAATGTGATGCTTGCTTTACCATTTCAGAATGTATATCATTGATGAAAGTAGTTTAAACTAAAGAAGCCAACGCCTAAAAAAATACATTAATCATAAATCTTAGACAATGAAATTATATAATTATAAAGATTAATAAGCACGTCATTCAGGGTGGATTTTTCCTTTAGGGGTTTAGACCATCCTCTGATCTTTTGATTTGATTGACAGGTGATGGCGTCTCGCCGGGCACTTAAAGCCGTGCTCATTGATCTAAGTGGGACTCTTCACATTGAGGATGCGGCTGTACCCGGAGCTCAGGAAGCACTCGCAAGGTTACACAACATCAAGGACACAGCAAGTGATGAGCTTAGCTAGTACTGTACCCTACGCCTACCGTTATAGACCTAGACATGGCTTCTGGAAAGAAATACTGAGGGTAAAACAAACTGGGAGTGAAACGTCACTTCTCAAGAGTGAATCAGCACACAAGTCATGTTTCTGAAATAAATCCTCTGTGTACTGTGCAACAAAAGCACTGCATCATATTGATGGATTTGTGCTAATCACAGCAGCCCTTCTTCCCTTTATAGCACTCACATTTCTATAACTAACAAAACGTTTAGCTTTCATGAGTGAAAGTGGGACACGACCTTGAGATTTTGGCACATGAGCTTTTCATAAGTTAGTAGAAGGTTAGTAGATCTGCTGTAATAAACAACAACGCACAATGCTTGACATGTGAAGAAGTCGCATATTCAAGAGCCACATAAAACATCCTGTTATCCCATCTAATCCTATTTAATTATTGAACACCTATCATATGTAATAAAGTCTTTCATATTTGTACCTGGCTGTAAATAATTTTCACCACATAGTAGTTCTGGCTGCCAGGCAAATCACAGGTTAATATTAATTAGGTTAATATTAATGCACTCATTCTAATATGTTACAGTTTCTATAGTAACAACTCCCTTAGCTTT
The DNA here is from genome assembly GCA_037577455.1 of Pangasius macronema. Taxonomy (NCBI): domain Eukaryota; kingdom Metazoa; phylum Chordata; class Actinopteri; order Siluriformes; family Pangasiidae; genus Pangasius; species Pangasius macronema. The sequence continues at coordinate 15,859,963 of CM074961.1, forward strand.
AGACCTATACAGCGATGGTCTATATAAAGGGGGAAAAATGTGATATAGTGCTTTTTAAGAGTCAGAAGTAAAATGTCTACAGGATGGAGGGATTTGCAGTTTCACAATAACATGACAAGCTGCTTTTTTAATGACAGACTAGTAAAGGAATGATGGTTTAGAGCTGCTATAATGTAAACGTTAACAGGAACTAACTTTATGGACATTCTACAATATTAACCATGACTATAACCTGTCGATGATGTACGATGTTCTGTAATAAATCCAAATCGTAAGTGTCGTTATCAGTCTAGGTATCATATATAATTAAAACTAGGCTAGCTAGTTAACCTTGTGCCTTGTCACTGGCCAGCTAGCTAATGATGGACTATCTATTCATTAAAACTATGGCCAGGTTCACTAGCAAATGTAAACAAAACGTGACTGTCGAGCTTACCAAAGTGAGTTCCTCATTTTCTATTTTTCCAAAAACTCATTTTCAAATCTAATTTGACTGAATCAATGGCTTTGGAAAGTCAAAATCTGTTCCTTGTAGCAGTCTGAGTGCTTAAAGCTGATATTTCTCCTAAGCATTAACTCATTATAATGTAATGAATGGCTTTCTTTTCATATACATATATAAATATACACACATATATAAATATATATATGTATGTATATTGTGATTCATGTCACTTTAGAAAATAATCCTTGATGCATAAATGCAGTCTTCTCAAACAGTTCCTTGTTAAGCCGTGCGAAAAGCCAGTGTGATCTCAAGACAATGGTCTTTTTTTAATGAACTAATACTGTGTGTTTTTTGTTTGTTAAGGTTGCGTCGTGCTCCGGTGGCTCTCAAATTTGTAACTAACACAACGAAAGAATGTAAGAGGACGCTGCTTGAACGACTGCGGCGTCTCAGCTTTGACATTGAAGAGCGGGAGATCTTTACGTCACTGACTGCAGCCCGAAACCTGCTGGAGCAGAAGGAGGTGCGCCCCCTGCTGCTGGTGGAGGACAGTGCACGCGAGGACTTCGCAGGTGAGCTCTCAGCACTGACGCGCCACATTTAATTCACAAAGGTCTTAATAATTATGATTATGATCAGTAGTCTGTGGAAAAGCTGTAAGGAAGTGTGATAAAACTTAGCACATTTTGCTCTTTTCCCAGGTATCGAAACCTCAGATCCTAACGCTGTTGTGATAGGGTTAGCACCAGACCACTTCAACTATGAAATGCTTAATAAAGCTTTCAGGTGAGGACTCTTGTTACTATTAGTGATGATTAATAGTTTGCAGCAGGAATACAGAAACTATACAAGGGCATTCCCTTATATGGATGGCAATGCCTCTTGGAATATGGCACTTTCAGGTCCTTGTCTGATTATAATTACACCCCCTGAATACAGCTTAAGTCAGTGAACTGGACAGTGGTTGCATTTCAGTGTGACACTGTTGCGACATAGTCTTCTTCTTCTTTCGAATCATCCCAGCGAATCATCACTCTCCACCTATCCCTATCGTCTGCATCCTCAGTGATGAAAGTTAAATGCAATGAAGTAGTTCTTAAATAAGCAAAACCTGCTGATTTTTTTTCACTGAAGAATTAAAGCGACATAAGAGCAATGCAGTGAAGGTTTTCCTTTTCAGTGTGGCACGTGTGAGATTCTTCTCCTCTGACGATTGATAAAAGCGTCATGTCAGTTTGTGCGTTTAACACTGCGTTCGTTTGACCAGGGAAAACTGACACATTAATTCAATGTCATTACCTCTTATTTCTGGACTTTTTGTTCCTGCATTAGGCTAATTCTGGATGGCGCACCTCTCATTGCCATCCATAAAGCCCGTTACTACAAGAGGAAAGACGGCCTGGCGTTGGGGCCTGGGCCGTTTGTGACAGGACTGGAATATTCCACTGACACGCAGGCCACTGTGGTGGGCAAACCAGAGAAAACCTTCTTCCTGGAAGCACTGCGGGATCTGAACTGCAGCCCTGAGGAGGCCGTAATGATCGGAGACGTGAGTGTGATGCGTTAATACGAATAATTAATACGAATATTGTACATTTTAAAAAGAATATAAACCAATGTTCTGGCATTTGCTGCTACAGGATGCTAGAGATGATGTTGGTGGAGCTCAGAACACAGGCATGCTGGGAATATTAGTCAGAACTGGTACTTATTTTGCATTCATTGCTATAATACACGCTTTCAGATATTAACCCATATTATTACATTGTTATATTATATACAATATATTGTGAGATATACTGTATGAACTATGTATTTTTTCATCCTCAGGTAAATACAGAGCAGGTGATGAAGGCAAAATAAATCCTCCTCCTCACTTGACCTGTGAGAGCTTCCCCGAGGCTGTTAATCACATCCTTCAACATCTGCTAGACAATAAATAACGTGCGATGCTGTACATTTAATATGTATATACAGTATGTGTGCCAAAAACACAATACAGTAATTAATTATGTAGCATTATTTTAAAATGTCTGGGGATGCAGTTGTAGTTTTTGTTTTGGTTTCACTTGTACTTCTGCATTTGTAAGTTTAGCTGACTAACTATTAGTCGTCTGACAAATTAGCATGTAATTCTTAAACACAGCTACTGTTACGGCGTTACACTCCACACTCCAGGCTTGTACGAGGAAGCTGAGCCACTGTTATAAATAAATGCTACCTAGATTTAAAATGTCCAATCTGTCTACATTTTCCACTTTGTTGGTCAGTCTTTATGTGTAGTATGCGGTTTTTATGCAGCTGCGTAATTAAATGGAGTGGATGTGACTGTTGTGGCCAAGTGTGGTGACCCATACTCGGAATTTGTGCTCTGCATTTAACCCATCCAAGTGCACACACACAGTAG
>CM074961.1:15868732-15871232 GCA_037577455.1 Pangasius macronema
TTTTGTTAATCCATTTATTTCTGTAAAGCTGCTTTGTGACAGTGTCCATTGTTAAAAGTGCTATACAAATAAAACTGAACTGAACTGAACTGGAAGTAGGTGTCCATTCTGCATTCTGGGTGCTGTGCTGCCCGCATCCTCCACCACTAGAGGCGGCTGGGAGATGGGGCACCAGGACACGATTGAGGGTGTCTTCCTCACTGATGTCGCCTTCTGGAGGGAAACAAACAGAGAGACACATTAATAGCATTCCCACCATCACCCTTCTGGAGCTGTCATCGGCTCCTTTTATACTACTCCAGGAGGGTAGATTGGTGCTGCTGCCAGGATTGGCTGCCAGACATGCTGAGTTTTGTTTCCCCGCCTCGCAGCCATGCACACTCTGACTGTCCAAAACTATCACAATAGCTACAGAGTTGAGACCACTGAATATGGTGGAGAAAGCACTACAGAAAGCTGCGTGACTTTGACAGCACAACTATCTAACAGCAGAATTTAAAACAAAATGCCCCTTGCTTCAGACACACTCACTTGAGTCAAAGCCTAAGTTAAAGCTTGACCACAGAGTTAATGTTTAATTAGCCATGTTTCATGTTAGTTTGTTTCATTATATGAATGATAAGAATGGATCACACAAACACTCATTATTATATATATATATATATATATATATATATATATATATATATATAGACAGATGTTATATATAGCACACTCATTGTGCACTGCGTATAAATACCACAGTTGCATGAGTATGAAAGCAGCCATAAATAACAGCCACTTATAAACCCTCACATCATCCCTTTTTTGTGGTATAATACTGATTCCTAATAGGCTACTTACCATTTTAGCTTTTGTTCAGGTGTGTGCCAACTTTGTCTTTTCTGATAATGTTTGCATAGGGAATCTGAAAAACAAAACCCAAAACATATACATATATAAATATAGGAATAGTTCAATTTTTATAACAGGTGAAATCAGAGCTTTGGCATATCATTAGCAGAAATGAGAGCAATTCAGTTTACTATGTTCTTCAAAATTTGTTTTAGATGTGCCACGTTTCATAAATCCAGTTACGATAGCCACTTGACTGAAAAGCTACATATGATCGAGCAAACGAAGATGAAGACAAAGATGCTCTACAGCTATTAGCTTGTCTTTTTCAAAACTGAGCTTTTTTATTGCGAGGACTGAGAGGTATAGATTGTGAAGACGGATCTGAATTTGATGCCAGCTCATTATCTTATATTAAGGCACCACTGGATTGGGTGACGTTTTTATAAGCAATAAAAGCTTAGCAGTGAAATGCTACGTTCTGTTATTGTAAGTGGTGTCATTAAGAAAAGAGTCCTCACCATCTGTAGCTGCTGTACCATCTCCTCTCTGTACGCCAGTTCCCTTTTCATTTGGTCTTGAAAGTTGTCTGAAGGAGAAAAGGATGATATGAGAAGGAGGCATTATCCATAAAATCTAACTCTCACTTCCCTGATAATACACCATCATTGTGCAGGTTGTTAGTGCTCCCATTTATTCCAAACAGATCATTTTGCAGAGGTGCACAGATGCACTCTGATGTGTGAATGATGAGAAGTTGTGTAAAGAAACTTACGGAAAACAGGAAACGGTGAGCTGCCTTTGAGGGCATGGAACTCCTGCTCGAGTCTTCTCCGTAAGTCGATCTGCTCGAGCAGGACTTTTTGGAGTTCCTCTGGAAGAAGAGCAAACCCAAATCTAAAACGCTAGAATTAGACCTGCATACTACTGTGATTTAATACTTCTGGCCTAAAACAGCTATCAGTGTACAGCGGGGGCCAGAAATCTGAAACCATCTGGGAATTTGGGAATTGTATTTCATTCAAAATAGGAAATAAACAGAATTTTTTTTGAATTTTCAAAAATTCAAAACAAAAAAAGTTAACATTCAATATTTGCACTATTTCTAGGTCACTATTTAAATGTATGCAAATTTGCGATATTGTTAACTCCTTTGTTCAAAATGTCAGATTTTTCTTCTTGACTCTTATCCCTTCCACTGAAGCAATGTTCAAAACACTCTCGGGCGGATTTGGCCTAACACGGATCATCAGGCTCAAGTGCACACTGTCATTAAAGCAAACGGTGGACGTGCCAAATAATAAGAAATTCTGAAATTCATGTAAATATTTCTAAGATGTGACTTTTCACTCAAGTTATCGCTGCTCAAGTGTTGTGTTAAAGTAGAAAAGGATACACTAGTGGTCTCAGACTTTTGGACCTCACTATATATCTGATATATCTGCTCTAAAATAAAATTATGTAGGCTTTTATAGCTTAAATGTATGTTTCTCCATAGCTCACCTTTCTCCATGTTTTCAACGTCCTTCTTGAGTGATGCAGGCGTGAGTGATTCTTGACTTTGTTCCGCTGCAATTCAAAATTATTAAATATGATCAGTGTTATACAAAGCTAACAAATGTTAAAGCTACAGAGTGAATTCTGGGAAGTTTATTTAAAAAAAAAA
>CM074961.1:15873732-15876232 GCA_037577455.1 Pangasius macronema
TCTGCCCTTGTGCGACTGAAAACAGAAAGCACCACAGATTAGACCTGATTCATGTCTACAGGCCAAAGGCTGGACACTAAACACATATATCAGCCAGCCAAAAGCACAGAATCAATTGGCCTTGAGGATGACAATGCTGTCGTCTGCATTTTGTTTAAATGCCTTTGTCAGCCTGATTAACAGTCTAAGGTGTTAGCAGGCTTGTGTAACTGACTGTGTGTGTGCTCAAACTAATCACTACAGCATCACTAAGCAGCCCCCTCTCTTCCCCCTCTGTGGCTGAGAGTAACTCCTTCAGCTCCCCGTGTTAATGTGGTGTCGGCAGGTTAAAGACTAAAACGGCTAATAGGCAGGCGTGACAAAAGCAGAGCCGAACATAATGTCGCCATTAAACAAAACATGACTGGGCTTATTAGGAGGGATCAAAGCACTCTGAATATTTCATTTCTGCAGGGAGCACCCAGCTATCAATCTTGTTATGCATACGGATCCCGCCAGTCTATGGCCTGCATTTAAATAATAATTAGTTTAAGTGCCTGCAGGGAATATTTACATTTTTGTAGGCAGTGGTGTCCTCCACTGAGGCATGAATGGGGCTGGGGTTTTTGAGAGAGGTGGGTGGACTGACAGCCAAGCTTGGTTTGTCCTCTGTAGAGCTTTCAGGGGGGATGGTGGAAAAGGAAGGTGCGTCTTTATCTCGGTCGCCTGTGGTGCTTTCAGTGAGTCGTGAAATGTGAAGACTACACGGCTGCTGTTGTGATGCTGCACGGCTGCTGAAGTCTTCCTGCTCTTCATCCTGCTTGGTTTCCACATCCACTTCCTGTTCCTCATCGCTCTCTGCGCTTTCGCTCTGGTAGCTGCAGCTGGTGCCGGGTGAGAGATGCCTCTCTGCTCCAAACTCCTCCAGGTTGCCATGTAGCTTGGCGATGCTTTCAGTGTCTTTTACCACTGGCCGGAATGCGGAGTGGTAGCTGGCCTTGCGGGCTTGCAGAGATGGAGCATCTAGAAGTTTGAGCCAGCCTTCCGGGGCAGGTCTCAGGTCAGGGGTCATGGTTGGGGGGCAGTCGCTTTCAAAAAGGCCTGCTCTGGGATTGGTGCCTATGGCAGCACCAGTCCCAGCTCCTGTGGCAGCATCGCCTTGCTCGCTCAGGTCAAGGAAGGCCTGGCGAAGGGAGGGCGTTTCTGTGAGAGTGGAGAGAGCGTTGGGCTGGGGCTGGAGGTATGTGGGTACCGGGATGCCTCCTGCGGCTCTTGGGGGCCAGAACATGCAAAAAGGAGGGTAAAAAGTGTCCTTGCGCCCTGGCCAAAGCAGGCCCGAGATAGCACCATTTTTCTGTCCATTCACAGCCTCATTGTCATCCTTCTTCTGCTGACACAAACCGAATGCTGGGAAGGTGTAGGGACTGGGGAAGAGCGAAGTGGGTGGAAATTTCTGCAGCATGCCGAAGCCTTTGCTGGGCACAGGAATGACCGGGTAACTACGTGGGTTCTTGTGAGGAGAGAGGCTGCTTGCATCCAGGTCCTCATCATCATCATACCTGCCCCTTTTCTGGCTCAGGTCAGAAGATATCATGTGGGGCAGCACTGAGCTGACAGCCTTCACAGAGTCCATGGGGGTGCAGTGGGAAGTAGGCAGTGCCCGCTTGCGGCTGCCCCCATTGAACATGGCTTTCACATCCTCCCAGGCAAACACCAGATCATCTGGAGGTGTCTTGTCTGACAGCTTGAGGTGTCGGCGCCAGGAGTTGAAGTTGGCGGCATCGGGCTGGGTATACTTTGCCTCAGGCATGCGGTGCGAATGAAAGATGAATTTGTTGGGGGAGAAGTACATGTTGCAGTAGGAACACTTTATGCACTTGGCCCTTGAGCTGTTGTAACGAGCGGGGATGAAGTTGCCACGGCAGCCCCATGCGCACTCATGTGTCACATCAAACGCAAAGTTATCAGGCAGCTTGGGAGGTGTGTTCTCACCCAGAAACGACTTGCAGAGTCGCTCAGCCTCACGCTTAGTGATCATGCCACAGCGACGGGATGAGATGGGCATAGCGCCGGCCCTCCTCAGTATCTCCAGCTGTACTGGAGTGCACTGCACGCACGTGATGCCCAGGGCTACTCGCCGGTTGTGGATCTCATTGTAGCTGTAGTTCTTCAACAAAGTGTTGGAGATTTGGGCCAGACAGAGGCGCTCCTGGTTGTCGATGACCAGTGAGACAATGGGCACTCCATACAGGATGACCTGACCCACCTGGTTGGGTTTGAGAGAAGACGAGTGGTTGGATCTGGGTGGAGTGAGAGCTTCTTGCTGGAATGAACTGGGAGGGCTCGCCATGACTATATCTGTGTGTCCAGGGAGAAGACTCTTGTCCATCCTGTGGGGACCTTAAATAGGAAACTGGTTGTAACTGTGAGGGAAAAAAGAGTAAAATAATTTCAGTTAAAGAAGGACAAAATTAAAAGTGAAGAATGTTGCTGTTATTGAGTTGAACATTGTTTTCCTATT